>CM014277.1:2761256-2771282 GCA_004135705.1 Alloteropsis semialata | reverse complement strand
TCTTCTATACACTAATTAAAGCACCAAAAATTATTCAAGCAAGTGCACCACATGGTTTTTGTTCATTTTGGTCGTGGACAACAGTCAACAGTCTACATGCATATCCGAGCTAGGGATTCACGGGTTCTTTAACTCTGCATATGCATCGATGAGTGCTTGCATCCATCGTGTTGCCCTTGTCCCTTGCATCCCGACACCGTACCCACCTTGATATGAGCTCTGATCTATCCTCTGCAGCTTTCCCCTTGTATACTTCCCCTGGGCAACAGTGTCTCATCACTATATATATCCTGCGTACCTGCTCCCCCATGTGACAGTGTGACACTGCGTGCACCATGCCTGTCTCCCAATTCAACAAGCTGCATGCTCTATATATATTTGTACACATATGTCGTAGCGTAGCGTGTTTGTCTCGTCTTGTTTAGAGCTACATGCCATGCCTCGGTTTTGATTGGACACTCTTAAATATACCTTCTGACCAGCTTTTCTGTGTTGTTGGGTAGCCAGCGACTAGGCTTTTATTTATTTATTTATTTATTTATTTATTTATTTATTTATTTATTTATTTCTACTTCTAGGTTTTATTTCTTATATTATCCTTCGAAATACAATCAATTTCTATTTTTTCTTATTTCTAATGCTGAGTTCTGATGCATGTTCAATAATACTAGGAACATTGCATGCAATAATTAGTATATAGACCGTCAGCTCTCAATTGTTGCTAACCCTACTACCTGCCTTTATATGCTAATGTGCTAGATAGTAGATTAATTAGTTGCAGTTTTGAAAAAAAAAATGGCGTCCTTTATATTTAGAAGAGAAAGGAAAAGCATTATTCAGACCAACGTACATGAGACGAAATGCGGCAGCTTTTGCTGCTATACCCGTACGTACCCATTTCCGGGGACCATATATATGAGCGCATGCATGTTACCCATGTACCCATACATATGTCTATCTCACATCCAATCAAAATGTGACCAGGAATCCACAGGATCAGTCATCTGATGATTGCTGCAGCCTGCAGGTAATAATAATGTTGGTCCAAGTCCTCTCTTCTTTTTAACATGTCATACTGATCGAGGATGGTATGCTGGAATCCTAGCTAGATCAACATGGCATTTGCTTCATACATAGATATACATTTCATGACAATACCCTTCTTTTACCAAGCTGGTATCTCGCTTGTGTTATTAAGCTATGATTTTGCATCACGGTGCTAATTAAACTTACTAGTCTATATAGCCACGGGTTAGAATTTTTTGATGCATACATATTGTAAATGCATGAAAAATCGCATATATATATAGCCACTATTAAAAAAATGCATACGTTGTGTGATCTCTCTCTCATTGGCGTGTGCTCCCACAAACTCTCATTTGTCAAATATTCTATGTTATCTTTATTTAATTGTGATTAACTTCGTTAGCTATATATTAAACTTTTTTCATCCACATTCATAGTTTTTTTCACTTTACATCATATCTCCGTATGCGTTGGGCGTGCATTAATTTAATGGAACCCTTTATTTTGAGCAATGTCTTTTACTTGAAATTTGTATTATCATAGATTTCTGCATAAACTTATACATGGTATACATATTATCAGGAGAGAATATATATGTATATGGAAAAACAAGTTGCCATATATACTTGGTCGTCACGATACACGCATGTCGTCGCGGAGGGGCAAGCTAGCTTGCTGAGAGATCGGTGCGTGCGCGCATTCCCCAGCAAACGTACGTATTCCAATATTTGGGCACACACGTACATGTACTGGAATAGTAGGATTAATTTGTATAAGTAGGTAGACTTGGAATGGTTCCTGGACCTGGACCGAACAAGTTGATCTCTGACCGGCCGATTGAACTGGGACGAGCGAAGGGCAGTAGAAAAGGGAAATCAAGGAATCCTAGCCTGATCCATACTACAGTACAGCCCAGTGGCCGGTGCATCTTGTAGAGACCAAGCCCAGTAGTAAGTCTCCAAAGCCCAGGGCCAGGAGCAACGAAGGTAACCAGGCCTAGAATCATGTACAGTCTTGCCTTTGATTTTCTCCAAAGCAACGAAGGTAACCAAAGCTGTCTTGCCTTTTGTTTTCTCCAAAAATTAAAAAGGAATTCAGGGGACCCCAATAGCCTGGGCTCCTGGCTTCTCCCTCGTGCGGGCCAGGCGACGCTGAAATACTATGCAGGAAACCACACGCCGCCGATCCTCTTTGTATCTGTATAAGTTTTGGCCCATCGTGGTCGTACTGGGTACTGGGCTGTCAGCCCATGAAAACGTCTGTGCTGTTGCCCACAGACGGCCACAGCCTGATTCTCCCTCTTCTATTTTTTACCTTCTGTCCGTTCTCGTGTTTATTTTTTCCTTTTGTTATTTCTTTCTTGTTTTAGAGTTTTTTAAGAACATGTTTAGCATGTATTTCAGTAAGAAAAGAATAAAATTTTCACAACCAATAAATGAATGTACTAAGAATAAAGAACATGCAGGCCAAGTATATAAGAGCATGTTTATTAATGGAGCATCAATGTTCATTTTTGTTTTGAGTTTAATTTTAGTAATCATCCCAAGACAAAGATTATTTAAACTCATGAATCAGGGATGTTTAAGAGTTGGATGCGCAAACCATCGCTCTGAATAAAATTGATGGTGAGAGGGGCTTTGGTCAAACAAAGAATTCGACTGAACCCCCTGGTGCCTAGTCACCTCGATCTTTTTTGTGTTGTCCGAACAAAGGTCAACATCTCATCAACTAGGGCAAAAAAAACTCTTGTTTCACAAAGCCAAACCAAACTACATATACTAAACCGAGGTTCACCCAACCAAAGCCACCGGTTTTTGTGTTCATGGTGCCCAATCCACATGCACTATTTGATGGATGTATCATGAAAGGATTGCATTGTAATTGAATCCAACATATTTTGTAGTAAATAAAATTTTTGTTTAATTTCTAGCACTTAATACAAAACATGAAGCTCTACTTAGAACACCTTTATTTTTCAATTAGTTCTTCTAGGTTACTCGTCTTCTTAAATTCTCATGGATATGGCCTTAGGACAACTGTTGTGGTGGCACAGTACAACTTGAGAAACACAATTCATACCATATTGTATTATTCACATCACAATGAGGCTATACAAAAAATAGCTTTTATATAGCATTATGTACTTACTTCCACATTTGCTTCCGACAAGCAATGCCTTGCCGCAATCTCGTGCAAGCTGAATTACTTTAAATGTGCTAATTACAACATCATCTAATGCGTCAAGTATGCGGCATATATATACAAGCCATATCAAATGGCCGCAATGAACGGCGACACGGATTAGTTGGAGAGGCATAATCTCCATTAATTTTGATGGAATTCATGCATACCCTCATCATGGTTTCTTTCTCCTCATGACAATCCTGGTCTCCTCAAGCTTAATGTGATGTAAATATGATAAAAACTATAGCAAGGGAAGTGAGTTGAAGTTTAATGCTGGACATCATGAACAATTTGTGTCGCAGTTGCTAACACACCAAGTATTCCTAAAATGTTTACCTACAAAGATAGATAAGTCTTATGTGTAGTCTACTTCAACTACACGTTTCTATTTATAGCATCCGAGAATCATAGGTTTTTTCTAAATAAATGCTCCAGTATCTAATACCCCTTGGTACAATATTAAATAAGAGTCGTAAAGGATAACATTTTGAATGGATACAAATCTTTGAACGAACTTAATATATTTCACTAAGCATAAATAAGTGCATACATAGAAAGTGTTTTAGCTTGAAGGCATGTCATTAATGTAACTACATTTGTTATGATATCTCAGAATCCTAAATTTTATTGGACAATATCAAACAAGACTCTTAGCACCCAAATAAATTCTCTGATGTGCATGAACATGTAGACATTGAAAATTGATAAATCTCAACTACTTATGATATATGTTTCCTAAAAATAGTACCACTTTAATAAATTCAAAGTACTAAAGTTAAAAAAATACATGAACAAATACAAAACTATTGCAATATATAAAAAAGCACAAAGCATCAATAAATGTTTCGCCAACTCAACTATGCTTTCTCTGGGAAGCTCTCACCCTAGAATAATTTAGAAACACACAATGATAAGCACGAAGTGGATAAAAGCAGAGCAATGCAACTACATCAAACTTCAAGCTGAAAGAAATTACAGGTACAAGTACTTCAGAACAAGAAATCCCCTACGTTAAGAGTTCCCATATAAGACATTTACATTATTCTCACCATTCAAGCGACTCTTTAAGTTTTGCAATTGCCTCATAAACTGCTTCTTCAGTTGTTATCATTAACTTGTTGTGTGCTGATTTCAGATATGACCTCACTCTCAGGGCTGGTAGGGACTCTTGGCGTCGACGCGTTGCACAGTCTTAGCGTGGCCCTTTTATCCAGTGCAGCCGTCCTTCGTCCTCTCACCGGTGAAAACGACGCGGAGTTCTCAGGGCTGGCAGGGACTCCCTGGTCCTACTAGTCATGAGGCCACGCTAGGACATGACTTCTTTTCCCAACGTGATGTCGCCTCATGTACATCACCAAGAAGGCCTGGTGGGAATTGCCGATGCGGAGGCCCTGCACCATCAGCAGCTTCAGGCAGAGGGGGCAGAGGCCAACCGAAGGTTACGTCCGCGGTGGATTTCAGCATGTCAAGAGCCATCCCCCGAGCTCAACAAAGGCCGGCGCCAGGGGCGGATCCAAAGGAGGACAGAGGGGGTTGGAGCTCCCCTGTCCTCATGAACTCCATGGAGCCCCCAAAGCCTCCACCAACAATTTTTATCCATGTTGAAGAGAGGAAGAAGAAGATACGGAGGAAGAAGAAGGGAAAGAGGGGATAAAGGAAGAAAAAGAACAAGTTGAGCCCCCCCTTCTCTCAAATTCTAGATTCGCCACTGGGCAGCGCCACATTACATTCAGAGAGTTTTGGTTGCGCTAGCCAGGAGCCCATGACCAACAACTAGTTCAAAATACTATGTCTTTCTGATTCAGACTTGGAGAAATAGACGCTTAAAATTCAGTCGTTTGGTGTTCATCTCATGACTCCCATGCATGCCAATTAATTCAGACCACAATTTCAATTCGAAGATTGGAACACTAGTACACTGCTACTGATACTACTATTCCTACGGACCTATCCAAATCGTCCTCTAGATCCGATGCTATTCCTACGGGCCTGCTCTGGCCGTGACGGCCTTCCTGCAGCCGGGAAGCCATCGCCGCCCATGCCTAGCTCCGCCGAAATCGCCCCGGCAGCCGGCCTCGCGTACGACTGCACCACCAGCACCGACGCCATCGTCTGGAAGTCCCTCGACGCCAGCAGGTCCCCGATCGGCCCCAGCTCCGGGCACTCGCTCCACTCCGTCATGCCGGCCGTCAGATCCGGCAGCCCCGGCTTCTTGCCCACCACGAACAGGTCCTTTCCCAGCGCCTCCACCTCCTGAATCTGCGTCACCATCTCGCTCGCGTTGAACACGCCCCGCTCCCGGTACTCCACGCCCGCGCCGCCGTCGCCGCCGGCGGCGCTCATGCCGTGCGCCCGCTCCAGGAACTCCCGCAGGCAGGCGTCGTCGGCCTTGCGCTCCTTGAGCGCATCGAACTCGGTGCCCGTGAAGTTGCCGCCCTTCTGGACGAACCGGAGCACGGTGAGGTCGATGGCCGGGTTGTACACCATGCGCGTCGCCAGGGCCACCACCTCTCGGTCGTCGCGGCCGCCGAAGAAGAGCGCCGCCACGCGGCACATGGCCCCCGGCACGCCGCCCAGGCCGCGGTCCACGAGGACGCCCACGGTGCACGGCGAGAAGCGCAGGATGTTCTGGTTCAGCGGCTGGATCCCCGGGTGGAACACCTCCAGCCCGCCGTCCACCGACCGCTGCTTGTGGAAGGGCAGCAGGATCAGCGCCGAGTGCTGGTCCTCGGCGGCGGATGTCACGTCGTCGTGCATGCTCACATACGGCGACACGGCCGCCACCGTGCGCATTGACACGCCCACCACGTTCTCCTCGTACGCCATGAAGGCGTTGGAGATGTGCTTGAACTGCAGCTCCACCTGGCTGCGCCCGTGCGCTGAGTGCTCGAAGGAGGACGACGGCGCCGAGGCGTTGATCAGCAGCAGGGCCGACGACCGGCCAGCGAACTCGATCAGGTGCAGGGCTTGGACCGCCACCGGCGACCGGTCGGAGGGAGACGCCACGTCGATGAGGGTCAGGAGCGCGGGGACATGGCGCGGCATGTGCACGCAGGCGAGGACGTGAAACACGGCATCCGGCTGCGGCCACGCGATGGTGCGCCGCTTGTAGAACACGAGGCGCCGCGCCGGCTTCACGATCGTGGCCATCAGCGGCGTCACCAGCGCCGTGATCAGCGCCGACATGAACACCAGCACCGTGAACGACTGGTCGCTCATGATCTGCATGTGTGTGTGCCTTGTTTATTTATTAGTGCACTAATTAATAACCAAAATAAACATGCATGCATGCATGCGGTGAAAAACAAGCAACCTTTTTGTTCTTTCCAATGTTGAGGATGACGAGCTCGATGACTCCCTTGGTGTTGAGCAGCAGCCCGATGGAGGTGCCGTCGTGCAGCGGCATGCCGAACAATCCGGCCACGCCGACGGCGGCAGCAACCTTGAGGATCGCCGCGGCCAGTGCAGCCACCATCAACAGCACTGCCGCGCTCGTGCTGGTGATCTTGGCGGTGTCCGTGCGGAGGCCACTCATGTTTAAGAAGAGGGGCAGCAGCGTCCCCACCACGAAGTCCTCCACCTTCTCCACGATGGCCACGCCGACCGGCCCGTTGGGCACGGCGAGGCCGAACACGAAGGCGCCGAAGATGGCGTGCGTGCCCCCGGCGTCCGCCACGAGCGCGGCGACCATGACGCCGATGAGCACCGAACACTCCTGCAGCTCGGTGACCACCTCTCCCTCGGCGACGCGGCCCGCCAGGCGCAGGAGCATCGGGCGGACGATGAGGTAGCTGGCGCTGACGATGAGGAAGCCCGACACGAGCGTCCACAGGCACGGGATCATGCCGTAGCGCACGTGCGCGAGCGCCGTGGCGACGGTGAGCCCGGCCCACGCGAAGGTGTCGTTGATGAGGGAGGCGGAGATGGAGAGCTGGCCGACGTCGGTGCCGGCGAGCTTGAGCTGGGCAATGTTGCGTGCGAGGACGGAGAAGGCGGTGGAGCAGAAGGTGGCACCGAGGAAGACGGGGAAGGAGAGGCTGTTGATGAACTGGGCGCCCTGCTTGGCGTTGGTCTGCTTCCTGGCGTCGTCGGTGCTGACGGCGATGTAGCCGGTGACGGCGCCGACGAGGAAGGGCGGGAGCGCGGAGGCGGCGGCGAACCAGAAGCTGCGGAGGCCTGCGCGGAGCACGGTGTGGAGCTCGATCTCGACGCCAATGGTGAAGGTGTAGTAGATGAGGCCGAGGAGGGACATGGACTCGAGGATGAAGAGGCTACGGATGGGGAAGGCGATGTCGGAGAAGTGGGGGAGGCGGCCGAGGACGGAGGGGCCGAGGAGGAAGCCGGCGAGGATCTCGGCGATGTAGCGCGGGAGGCGGAGCGGGGTGAGGAGGAGCGCGACGAGGCGGGTGGTGGAGGTGATGAGGATGATCTGGAAGAGGAGCAGCGGGAGGGAGAAGTCCATGGGGTTATCCCCCGTCCAGATGCCGTTCATGGTGATCTTGCTGGGGTAGAAGCACAGCAGGTCTGACTTGCCCGCCGACATGGTGTGGTTCCACAGCTCCGCCAGCGGGTCGCTCACCGCCGTCGACGCCATCTCGCGCTCGTCTGTCTCCTCCGACGATCGATCCGGCGATGAGCATGCAGATTATAGGGCAAGTGAAGGAGAGAATGAAGCGAGAGTGGGGGTGAGGAATTGCTGCATTGCTATTTTTGCACTTGTGTTTTGTTTGTGGCTGTGAGCTCTGCACGGAACGTGTGCCTGCATGCATGTAAAAGGCCAGCCCGTGCAAATGAGTTGAGCAATTCGTAAAACTTGTGTTTTGGGGCATTTTCTCGTAGCAAATCAACATGCTTTATCTGTTTGGCCACATAATGGCAACGTAGGAGACATGCTAATGCAGTACTCGAACAAGATGTGATTAGGGGCCTGTTTAATTGCTCAAACTTTGCGTAAAGTTTTCGCTTCAAGAACCTGTCAATTTATTTTTTCTCTCTGTACACGTGGTTCAATGCATAAACTTTTCACCACTTTTCACCAATTCACCACAATTAAACACCCCTTGCTTTGCATGCATAGGGAGGAAGGAGCTGAGAGCCTGAGACAAAGGAGGCGGCTTCTCATCTGTTTGCATGTCAAAGCTCAAGTGGAGATTAAATGAGTTAAAGCCCAGCCCGTGCAAATGAGTTGGGCTTTAGAATCTGGCCCATCGGGATGCCGTAGACTAGAGTTTGCCGGTTGCGGGGCACAAAATATATCCGGGGCTCCCCTGACTGAGCGCCCCAACTCCTTCGTTTGGTCCTTCCCCGTCTTCTGAAGCGCCCCTGCCTAAGCAGAGACTAAATGTGATACAAATTATCAGTCCCAGGAGGCTGATACACATTTATTCAACAGATGATACAGAAACTTACAGCCCACGAGGAAGCGGGCACCTAATACAAACTAGAACTGCTAAAAGGTAAACTACGGCGGTAAGCCAAAGGATGAACCAGACCGGTTCAACCAAGGGATCAGAGTTCTGCGGCAGCGAAGCCATCTTGGGCGGGACCAAACTCCACAGGCAAGCTGGGTGCGGAAGCGACCACCTATTCAGCGTCCTCAACAAAGTCCGGGTCTTCTTCTGGATTAACAACAACAAGGGTGAGTACAAAAGTACTCAACAAGCCCAATCACACCCACGGAGGGGTTAACACAGAATTATGCACAAGGGAATATCAAGGATAAGGCTAGGTTTTATTTTTGCCATAAAGCTAGTTTTAACACATGCAAGGGTTATCAAGGTAATACTTTAGCAAAGCAAACTCTAAGTAACAACTTTAATTAGTGGGGGTTGATCCACAAAGGATCCATCTTTTAAGTGCTACCGGATTTCCCATCCGCCGTAGCTTTTGGCACAAAGCCGAACTCATTCCAAAAACCAACACACTTCAAACCCAACCCAAAACCTTAGCATTGTGACCAAGCCATAACTCGCCCATAACCGTGGGCACGGCTATTCGAATAGTTTAGAAACTCTGCAGAGGTGTACACTTTCACCACAAGTAGGGTACCGCAACACGATCACCTTAGTGTCAGCGCGGATCCTATCGAAGTCATTACCCACCATAGCCAAAACTGCCTAGCCATCGCGAGAAAAACACCAAGGGGTTTATGTCACTAAGACGGCAACCATGTCACTAAGACGGCACTTGGTTTTCCGCTGCACACCTGCCTCCAGACAACTAACAGCACGGCTAGTGGGATTTAGACTAAGCCCTTGCACCATACAAGAGTCGAGTGGTTGTACGAGATAAATGGGTTAGGCAAGATGACACATCACCTCGGTTTAAAACCGGACAAAATGGATATCTCCCAACTTGCTTAACCACAAAGGTACAAGCCTCCTTTTTGGCATTTCACAAAGTTATGCCCATCCATTTTATCCACACAGTTTTACTCTTTTCAAACCCAAAACCAACTCACACATTTGATCTTTGATAAAACCAGTGTATAGTCATGATTGAGTAAGGGTAACAACTCCTAAGCATTCTAATCCTAAGCATTCTAGAATTGGTTATCATCTAAACAGAGCATATCATATTTAGCGATAACGGGGTGATCAAGGAATATCATATCAATCAAGGAGTGGCTAACCAACCGGGTTTTGACTAAAACAATGCAATTATCAAAGGCTTAATGGGTTGTGTTTATAAAAAACATGGGATAAGCATGCATCAAAGGATGGGATTGGACTTGCCGTCAACAAAAGCTTCTGGGAGATCCTGCTCGCGGTACGGGTCCTCGGGGTCGGGCTCGCGGTACTCTCCTGAACTCTACAC
>CM014277.1:2747626-2760083 GCA_004135705.1 Alloteropsis semialata | reverse complement strand
GGAGGTGGCGAGGGTGGTTCGGGCGGGAGCGGCGCGGCGCAGCGAGCACAGGGGGAAGGGCGGCGCGCGGTTGGAGGTGGTGGCGTCGGGCGGCGCTCGGGCCGAGCAGGAAAGGGAGAAGGGAGCCGGGCGCGGGAGGAAGAAGGAGGAAAAAGAAAAGAGAAAAGAAAAGAAGGAAAAAGAGGAAAAGGAAGGAAAAAGGGAAAAAGAAAAGAGAAAAAAGGAAAAAAAGAAATAAGGAAATGGATTAAGAAAAAGGAAAAGAAGAAAAGGGGACGACGGCCGGGAATCGCGGCGTCGCGGACGCACGCGCGGCGGTCGGCCGACCGGCGCGGCGCGCGGATCGAGAAAAAGGCGAGAACGGGTTAGGGTTTTCGGACGGTCGGATTTTCTGGAGATCGGACTTTGGGATTTGGATCAAGGAAAGGATCAGGAGTTTGGATTTGGATTTAGGAACAGAAACTCATCGATCAAAGGTTTTTAAAACTCGTGATTTAAGTTTTTGATTTTCCGGGTCGTTACACTTCTTTCGTGCGAAGCCGGTAGCCGCCGCATCCTCGCAATCTGTTTGGAGAAGGAGGTGCCCCTAGGGTTCGTTCGCTGGCGATGGGGCTCGGTGACCGTGACGTGAAGAACAAGGAGGCGAGCGCGAGCAAGGCCACAGTGGAGGAGGCGGCCCATCCGGGCACCGGAAAGAAGAAGAAGACGAGGCTGGTCAGATTGAAGCAGGAGCTCATCGACGAGATGATGAGCATGCCCTTCAAGCACGCCCCAACGATCCCTGAGGAAAGGCTGGCCAAGCATTCGGACCAATTCCGCGCTTGCTATGCCGAGAAAAGGGCTATCACTGAGAGGATCATGGCCTTCGAGAAGAGCGCCATCGAGCAGTACCTGGCCAAGGGCTACGCGGAGGCCGAAGAGGAGGTCATCGACAACGACGTGGAGGTGGAGAATTAGGGCACGAAGCGAATCGAAGGGGTCCAATAATTTACAAGCAATCCGTGTCTGTGTGTGAGCAAGATCCTGGACTAGCTAGTTTAATTTCGTGTCCGTGTGTGAGATCCACCCTGTGTTATTATGATGTAAGCCGAGGAGGAAGCCGGCGAGGATCTCAGTGATGTAGCGTGGGAGGCGGAGCGGGGTGAGAAGGAGTGCGACGACGCGGGTGATGGAGGTGATGAGGATGATCTGGAAGAGCAGCGGGAGGGAGAAGTCCATGGGGTTGTCCCCCGTCCAGATGCCGTTCATGGTGATCTTGCTGGGGTAGAAGCACAGCAGGTCTGACTTGCCCGCCGACATGGTGTGGTTCCACAGCTCCGCCAGCGGGTCGCTCACCGCCGTCGACGCCATCTCGCGCTCGTCTGTCTCCTTCGACGATCCGACCGTCGATGAGCATGCAGATTATACGGCAAGTGAAGGAGATAATGAAGCGAGAGTTGGGGGTGAGGAGTGATCGATGGGAGGAATCGCCGCATTGCTATTTTATGCATGCCCTTGTGTTTGGTTTGTGGCTGTGAGCTCTGCACGGAACGTGTGCCTGCATGCATGTAAAAGGCCAGCCCGTGCAAATGAGTTGAGCAATTCGTAAAACTTGTGTTTTTGGGCATTTTCTCGTAGCAAATCAACACGCTTTATCTGTTTGGCCACCTAATGGCAACGCAGGAGACATGCTAATGCAGTACTGGAACAAGATGTGATTTGCTTTGCTTGCGTAGGGATCGGAGAGAGAAGGAGCTGAGACAGTCAGACTGTTTGGATGTCAAAGCTGAAGTGGAGTTTTTTTTTCGATAAATCTATAGAACACTCAGAGTGTTTTGAAGGCTGGCAGCACTCGATTTTGTTTGCCGTCCATCTGTCTTGATATGCTGTCTGCTCTGTCCGATCTGTGTCCCTGTCCCCACCATCCTGGGTGTTTTTTTTGTTTGGTTGACATGTGTGCCCCACAAGTTTCTGATAGGCGTAGATCGGGTAGGTTCAATAGATCGAATCATGTGAATCCGCGGTTGAAAGTGCCTGGGTCGATTTGCTTCATCTCGTTGTTTCGGCCCCCCTGTTAATGATGAAATCCTGTATGTTTGCTCTTGATTTACAGCTCGTGTTATTAATTTCTGCGGTTGAAAATTTGTGTGTTGATTTTCTCCATCTCGTTGATCCCCCCTTTTTGATTTTGATTATTTCATAGGTGATTGCACCATCAATAAGTTCCTGCTGATGTTTGGTTCCTCCTGTGATTCATTAGTAGCATGAATCTGATGGTGGGATTAGTTTGTAGGTTTATTATTGTCGATTCATTAGGGTTTAGTTGCTTAGGGTATCTTAGTACTGGTTTTATGTGATTCTAGGAATGGTTTAGTATTTGTATTTTAGTTCCTTAGGGTTTATTATTGTCGATTCATTTCTTTTGCCTCTGTTCTTGTTGCTATCACTCCTGATCAAAGGAAAGTAATTGAAGCATATGGGAGACGTGGCATTTGAACAGGTTGTAGTACAATCCTTTTATTTTTTTTGAGTTGTTGCAGAAAACTGGATTAAAACTTGAACCTATAATTTAACTCAATATAGTCCTTTCTCTTTGCTGTTTCATCTGTTCTTTCTGATCATCTTCTTCCATAATTCATATCCATTGATTTCATTACATTACTACTTCATACATTCTACATTTGTTTCTTGGTGTAACTTTTGCATGCTCCAAATATAACTTTGGATTTATGAGATTTTCTTAAGTATTACATTATAAATATAATATCTGTTTCTTTGCCTCTGCTTCCCGTTGATTTAGTAGTAATTTTTGCTTATCTGCTTGTTTGTTGTATTTTATATTTGCCAAGTCTGCCTCTGTTTGTAGGTTTCCGTCACATAAAAAGTTAATCTATCTATTTGGTAACCATAGAATTGAATCTAGTTAGTTGATAAATCTGCTATTTTTGTAGGTTTCCATCACATAAAAAGTTAATCTGCCTATTTGGTAACCATAGAATTAAATTTGGAAATTTGATAAATTTGCCATTTGCCAAGTCTGCCTATGTTTATAGATTTTCGTCACATAAAAAGTTAATCTGCCTATTTGGTAACCATAGAATTAAATCTGGAAATTTTATAAATCTGTCATTTACCAAGTCTGACTCTGATGAGTATGGTGTTTGTAGATCTGTTGTTAGTTGGTCATTTTTTCATATTTAGCCATCATAATAATATATATCGCTAGAAATGCAAAATTATGTATTGGCCAGGATGCTGTTTATGGTCATTTTTTGGTTCAATGCTCCACTCCTGATGATGCTAATCTTCTTGACCAGAAGATTAAATCTTTCAAAACATGTCTGATTGGATTTGCAACAGTTACCGAAGTTGGCTAATTGGACTTTTTTTTTGACCCTCAAGAAGACTATCATGTTTCTTATGTTGCCCCTGATTAGTGGATTTGTGAAGTTGAGCAATCTTATGTTCCTGATTTCTTAATGTTGGATTTTTTGTTTCATTTCTTTAATTATTTGTTAGGTTTGTATCAATCTTGCCTGAATTATTAGTTACATGTTCTATTACCTTTTTTTACTACTAACTCCATGGTGTAATTTTCATGTCTTGCTAATGTAATTTTTTTTTGTTTTTCAGAGAAATAAGCAATGTGAATTTGGATGGACTCAATGGCAGGATAGCTACAAACTTTTTGCTTCAACCTTTACTGACAATCTGCCTTCCAGTTTGGCTTCATTCAAGCACATTTGTTTTATCAAAAACTTTGCTTATTCCTGAGTTTGGAACTTTCTATCAGTTTTTTATATATTTGTGGATCCTGTTATGAATCAACTTGGTTATGTTAGTTTGACATTTAATTAGTTTGGATATAATCTTATTATGGTCTTACATATGTCATTGCAGAAAATTTTCTTTGCAAATATTTGGATTGAGTATTTGTTTGTTGTCAAAAACTCAATCTAAACATTTGCTTTGTCTGGGTGTTTTGTTGATTTGAGTCAATCATGTGTTCAAAACCAGCAAAATACTCAATTTGTATATGACAGATTATTTGTGTGTTTTGTTGGTTTGCAGCACTTGAGTGCTACTTTGCCTAAAAACACTCGATTTGCCTATCTGGTGAAAATCGAGTGTTTCTGCTGCTTCTAGCACTCGAGTGCCAGAGGGCAACAAAACACTTGAGTATGAGGTAGACAGACCCCCCTTTTTTTTTATAGTGGAAGTGGAGATTAATTAATCAACCTATAATAGATATAGACCAGACTAGAGGTAGAGGAGAAGAAAGAAAATGAGTTAAAGCCCAGCCCGTGCAAATGAGTTGGGCTCCAGAATCTGGCCCATCAGGATGCCGTAGCGCGTAGCGTTGCCGGTTGCGGGGCGCACACAATATATGTCCTCCCCCTCCTCCTTTCGGGCGAAGCCGGGTAGCCTAGCCGCCGCATCCTCGCAATCCAGATCTAGAGCTCTCGCTCTGTTTCGAGAGGGAGGGGCTAGGGTTCGATCGCTGGCGATGGGGCTCGGGGAGCGTGACGTGAAGAACAAGGACGCGAGCGCGAGCGCGTCGGAGGGAGGTGACAACCTGAAGAGGAACGAGGCGATGTTCAACTTGGCCAGTTGGTTGGCGACCAAGGCCACAGTGGAGGAGGGGTCCGGGGCCGGGGCCGGGTCCGGGTCCGGGGCCGGAAAGAAGAAGACGAGGCTGGTCAGATTGAAGCAGGAGCTCATCGACGAGATGATGAGCATGCCCTTCAAGCACGCCCCAACGATCCCTGAGGAAAGGCTGGCCAAGCATTCGGACCAATTCCGCGCTTGCTATGCCGAGAAAAGGGCTATCACTGAGAGGATCATGGCCTTCGAGAAGAGCGCCATCGAGCAGTACCTAGCCAAGGGCTACGCGGAGGCCGAAGAGGAGGTCATCGACAACGACGTGGAGGTGGAGAATTAGGGCAGGAAGCGAATCGAAGGGGTCCAATAATTTACAAGTAATCCGTGTCTGTGTGTGAGCAAGATCCAGCTACCCTAAGTTGGACTAGTTTCGTTAGCGTGTGTCAGACCCACCCTGTGTTATTATGATGTAATCACCATCCTGGTGTTATCGCCCCATCTTTTGCTACTGGTGATTCCCCTATGCTATTTAGTGTACTGCTGCTATTGTCACACCTGGCGATTCTCAAGTTATTTATCGGACCAGCTAGTTTGCAATCCTATTAGAATGGATGTGTGTTTAGTGAATCACCTGAATTGCAGGAATTGTTGCTGATTGGAACAGTACTAGTCATAGTTGAGACCCTACCTAACCAAAATACTTTTGCATTGTGCTCTTTTGTTATTGTAGGCTGGGTTTCTCTCACACTGCTGTCAATCACATTCGGTTCTGTTCGTTCACGCTAATCTTTACATGATTGGTGTTTTCCTGATGATCCAATAATGTAAGCAGCCCCCCTCTTTGCCACAGCGCTTGACGGGTAGGTTCTACATGTTTTCATCACGAAAGCATTATATTTAGTGTTTTGTGCATAAATCTTCTGTTAATTTCTTCAGTATAAGGATTTATCTGATATTACCAATAAATGTGATTGAAAGTAATGAAAAAATTGAAATTTATTGTCTTCTCTGCATAATGTATGTTTGACCATGTTACTGCACATTTGATTCCATTACTGTATATCTGATAGAGGAAGTTAAAACTTTGATTTGCTGCCAGAATGACATTTAAAGCTTTACTTTTGTCTGTGTGGCATTAGCAGTTAACTGTCTTCTTTGGGTCATGTGCTGCTGCTGCAGCTTACATTCTTTCTGCACTCGTCACTGTTTCCTTGAGTTGTTCATGCAATTGTTTAATACAGGGTTAAACATGAGACTTTGGATGTGTGACAATTGTACGAATTGCTTCATTGCATTGTACAGTTTTACTCAAACCATGATATTTCTGCAATATCTGTAGCTTTTGTTTCCCTCTTATCCAGGTTATATATACTGTGCATATAGTGAGAAGTTTTCCTCTATTGAGAGGCAATGGAGATGCTGCAGAACACTGAATTTCATCTTTAGGTTAAATTCCATTTCTTTTTCTTTTTCCTCTACCATTATGGTTTTTCTCATAAGTTAGAGTTGTCAAGCTGCAGTTACAGAGACCTGTCTTTTTTTTTTTAAAACATAACCTTCCTTTGCTCATTGGTTACACTTTCTTTCATATCTCCTATGATGGCTGTAGCCAGTTAATAATCTGAGAAACATAATACTATTTGGCCACATGTCCTGAGATAATTATTTGGCTTATGGTTATTTGTAAAATTGTACAACAGAATTGCAACGAAATTAGGCTGTCTAGGATAACTAACATGCTATTTACTCCCCATCTATCATGGCTGATGCAAGCTAATCAAGATTCGAGGCAAACCTTTAAGTTCTTTGGAATAATTTGTAGATACGTTAATGCGTGTACTTATAATGTTGTGCTTTCTTTCCCCTTGCAGAATGATTGTTGCCATTCTGAAAATAAAATCAGGGATTGGGCTGTGCAGACGTCTCCTCCAGTGATTGGGCACCAAGGCAGCGTCTCCTCTGTTCTCCACCACCAAGCCCCTTCACTGCCCACTGATTTCCTCCACTGTGCTGCCGTGTGGATTCTTCATCAAGCTTCTGCTGACTATGTCGAATGCGCCACGCCGCCACCATGGAACCCCTCTGCCACTATAGCTGCATGGTCTTCACCAGCACCTCATGAATAACTTCTGGCTAGCTAGACCTGGAAGTGTATCTCGTGCCGCATCTGCAAGCTCCAATGTACTGTGGAGGTAAGGCGTTCAAACCTCTCACCCACCACATCATGTCGCCTCTAGATCCCCATAACCAGCACTACAGCCTTGAGACACCCTTTGGATTATGTGCATGTGTGCATTTGCGTTGCCAAATTTCATCTGCTCATGTGAAATTGGATTTATGGGCTGTAGGGCCTCTGGAATTTGCACAAATTTGTCAGGGGTCTTGGTCATGGTTTTTAAAGCGTTAAGGCGAGGCGTGGCGAGCCACCACCGCCTTGTTGCCTAGGCGACGCCTAGGCAGGCTAAGGCGAGCTAAGGTGAAGCCTTAGGTGAGGCGAGCCACCACCACCTTGTCGCCTAGGCGACGCCTTAAAAACACTGGTCTTGGTGGCCTTATTTAGAGGATTCTGCACATCAGAGTTGCCGATTTTCGGGAAGTATGGAAGTCATTCATATACAGTCAGCCGATCGATGTGCTAGGGTTATGGCTGTTTTACAGGTTCGTAGGCGACTTTTAACAATTCTATTCAGGATTTCTGGTTTTCACAAAAATTATACTGGCTTGAAATTTTGAATGAGATGAACCTCAATTTGTAAGGTTTAAAAAACCTCTCTAATATAAATGTATATCAGATGTATCATAAGGAGCGTAGGGGATCCTGATGTTTGTCTTATCTGTTCTGTTCTTGTGCCCTGGTAGAATAAATTGAGAATTGGAGGGATCTCCACTGCAGCAACATTGCTGAATGTGTAACCCCCACTCGATGGCATCACTGTCACCGGCACTGCTTCCTATCGTATGCCAGCGCAGGTGCCTGATATCAAACAGTGAGCCACACATGGTGGTAGTAGGCGTCAAGGTCTGTACATTTTGGTTGTGTGTGTTGGCTAGTGGGATGGACCAATGAAGGGCGTTCCTGACTGGAGGTGAAGGAGGGGCAAGATGGGCATTTTGAAGTCAGAACCAACTGCAGTGGATAAATTTTAAGAAACAAGGTATCCATGAGACTTAGGCATTTCCTCTGGAAGTTACCTCCAAAGACAATGCTAGCAGATCAGATTCTGCTCCCAGCAATAGTTTCTAGGCCTCTGAGCGTGTCTACCACCAAAAAAAAAAATAGTTGATGGGTTCCAACCAAATGAGGTATGGTGGGTTAATTTAGTTAATTAGTGACATTTCCATTTTACAAATTTATCCCATTGTTAGTTTGGTGTTTCTGCAAAGCTATTTCGAACCGCATATGCAGAATTGGGCCAGTTGAGTTCAATCATTTTTAATGGTAATCACAAATAACGTGAGGCAATCTAAATCGCCATTGCCCACTGTCTATTTTATGTGAAATCAATAGTGAATTGATGCCCTTGGATTTGGATGAGAGTCAGATGTGTTTGGATAAATTTTACTTGATTACTATAATACATACATTGAAACCATGCTTGGAGATTAATCCTAAGCCCATGGATCTACCTGCACCATACAGTTGTGCTAGTTGTAAGACGTACTTTTGATTTAGTCTAACCAAGGTTGCCTTCATTAGTTGAAACATGCTAGTTCAGCTTGAAAATGCACTCCTTTTTGCCTAATTTTACTACATTCATTCTGTATATTCTGCGTTCAGTTTTCATAGGCTACAGCGGCTGATCCCCACACTACAATTTTCAAGGACACTGGTTACTTTCCACCACTATCCACAGTTGACGATTCACTATCCTCGTTCTCCATTTGCAGACTCACCATGTTGCTGCAATTCAGCCTGTCGTTCTGTAGCTGAAATTTCACACCAGCATTCAGCTAAAACTAAACAAAATGAGAAAAAGATAAGGAAAAAGGAAGAAAGAAGGGATGCTGAAACTTGATGACAAGGTACTTGTTTTGGAAAGATTCTCTTGTTTCTTGTTTAAAGATTTGTGCTTTAGAATTCTGACTTGGTGCCCTGGACCGTCTGAATTAGTTGCGTCCCGTGCGCCCACTGTGTTTTTGTAGTTCTTTTTTTTATTCTTGTAGAACAAAGCTTGCAACCTCAATGCCCTACAAGCTTTGATTATTCCACATTGTAACAGATTTCCTTTTGGTGCTTGCTATTGAAACATTGCATCTGTAGACTGTATGAACGAACATCAAGTTCAGCTTGACCTTTTGGGGATTTTTTTTTTCTATCAAGCATGGTCTGTTTGTCTATACTGGTGTTGCTGATTTCTAACTTGTGTCTTGTCTCCAAACTTAGAATGTTTGATCTTTAACCTGTTTCCATTCTGTCTTGGTCGATGACTTTGTTACTACAGGTCTACAAGAAAAATAGTTGCCTTACAGCTTTGTACATCTGCGCATAAAACAATGTTGACAGCTGAAAGCAAGTGAGTTTAAGTATGAAATCAATTGTGAGATCCAATAATAAAGGAACCTGATTGTTAGACACAGCAGTAATTGTTTTTTAAGATAATGAATGTGTATTTTTGTGCTGTTGCAGACAATCAGGTATTTACGAAAATAAAGAACCACAAAAACCTCAATGTTCGATTAATGTGGCTCAATTGGAAAATAGGTATGTCTCTGTGCAGCCAAGATTGTTTTGCTCAAGTGGAAAGTAGGAATCGTAAACCAATAGCCTTGCCGTGCACCACTTTCTATTTCATAACTTTGTTAGCTTTTACCTTTGCTTGTTGTATTCTATCAAAGAAATAAATGAAGTAGGAACAATAAACCAATGCTAGTTGGTGTTGGGCTTTTCTCTTCTTTTGTTATAGGCGTGGGTCTTCTGTATAGAGCTGGTGGATGGGTTAAGGAGATTTTTTGGGTCTTAACATCTGCTTGGTGATCTCGTCCCATATGGCTTTCTGATCTGATGATGAATACAGTAATATATGTGGTCAGGAAATGCTCTATGCATGAGCTCTGCTTGTTAATACACTGTACAAAATGAATGCCTGGTCAGTTCCACGATGCCAATGCAGTTACTTGATGCTTTTCAGACTAGAAGTAATTTATAAAATAATTTTGGGTTTCATGATTTAATCTGTCTCTGTTTCTGAACATGTGATTCCAACATTCCGAATCTGAAAAACCGGTGAAACCTCAGGGATCAGACTGATTTCAAATCTGTTACAGATCTTAGTTGTTTGAAATCGATATGAATCATGTGTTCCAAAGTGGTTACAAATCTGAGCTGTTTGAAATTGATATAAATCAGATGTAATGTAAATCTGCATGGTTGCTTAACCTTAAAAAAAAATGCATGCATTCTGAATCATTGTGTTGCAAACTCGACCATGCATGCATGATTCAGCTAGTATTATCATGCACTGCTGGAATCCCATGGTTTGGTTGTGTCAATCAGCCCTATTTTGAGGATGCATGTGTAGGGCCTCTGCAGCTTGGCTCAAAGGTAAAATGGATTTCTTTTTTCATTTCGCAGGATTACTCCAGCCTGATTTGCTTGCATTTGCAACATTATCAGTTTTTCACTTGAAATGAACTGTTAATTCTTTGTGTGCATGATCTGTAATGGAGATATTTTTCAATAAGCCTTTCGTGATTCTTAAATTTAATGCTTACACTGATCTGCGTTCCTTTTTTTTTAAAAAAAAAAACTCGACCATTTGAGGTTTTTTATTTTTGAAAATAAAAAAATTGGGGTCCCTATTCTACCCATTGTTGTCTTCGAAACGGCCGCAGCGAAAATCACGGGCGTGCCATGCGGGGTGCGCCCATGTGCATTCCTGTGGGCTGTGGAGATCTGCGCCAAGGGCAGGATAGGGTGGGGGCGGGAGCGGACGGATGGGCAAGTTGTTTATGTGGGCGCGGTGGCATCTGCCGACGCACTGCATCGATTGGCCGGTCGCCCATTAAACCATCGTGGGTCCCAAGCCGCATTTATATATATATATATCCTTTTATTTTCTTGCGTGAAAAAATAAAAAGAGAGTGGGCCAACCTTTGGGTAGACGTTTGTGCATATGCTATGGTGGGTGGTTTTTGTTTTCATCTACTAGTAAAATGTTATTATATCTTTTATAGTATCTTTTCTTTTCAAAAAGCTGGAATATATATATATATATATATATTAAAAAATGTAACATCACGCTACCTCTGCTTTTGTGCCATAAATAGGGCTGCTGCCGCTCTATCGCTCCGACGACCTTTTTATTGCGCCTCGAGCCCTCCTCTAATCCTCGATCCTGTCTGCGTTCATCCGTCCATGGACGGGGAGGCCGCCGCCGCCGCCGCCGCAGTTCCGAGTGTCCTTCGTCTGCCTTGCGTTCATCCGTCCATGGACATGAACAGGAAGGTCGCCGCCGGGGAGCGATTCACCCGTTCAAGGTTTCCTTCGTCTCCGTCGAGAGGCAGGGAAGTCCTGCCAAGGCGGGAGACCTGATTTTATCTTCCATGTGGGAGGCCGGGGGGAGACACCATGGAGCCGCGGCCTTGGTGCCGTCGGCCCGTTTTTCGTCGATGCAATATAAAAGCTGTACTCATTCTTACTTCTTGTATTCTATTTGAGCATGGATCCAGATCTTACGAAATCCCTACTTTCTTCTTTTTCTTTTTTTTTTGGGTTGGTTTATGCCCAAGTTTGCCAACCAAAATTGTGAAGCCAGATTTTGGTTATTTGAAGTTCTTCTTATGTTTTATATCAGAGAGAGATGCACATCTTATGGTATCCTTTGTTTTTTCAACTTCATTTTTTTTTCTCAATCAAGATCTCTCTATTTTTTAAAATTCTTTTGATTGCAAGGCCTTCAATTTTTCCCCCCTTGTTGAGAAAGAGGTAGTCTTAAGGCCCCTTGGAGGAATGTCGAAGGATTTCCAATCCTATATGAAAACTTCCCCTTCAGAGCAAATAATTGGAGTCTATACAATTCCTTAAGAATTGGAATTTTGGAGGAAAAACTGACATGAGGTTTGAATCTCATATAAATTTTCCTTAGTGCCAGTCTCTTTGTTGGATTTCGGTGTTTTCCCTGAATTGCATCAAAATCTTTCCTACAATTTGTATTATATAGGTTTTTGATATGAGGATCTCCTCTTCCAAAGAGGCCCTAACACAACGCTCCCTTCTTTTTCTTGTGATTTCCGCTTCCACTTTATCCAAGTAGTACAAGCAATAAATCTCCAAGGAACAAAACAACATTCCCACAATTAAACTCGACTCTGCCGGCCCACCGAAAATCTTTGCACAGCCCATTCAGACAATCAGACTTGCGCCCGGTGCTGTAACAACAGCCTCCACGCGCTCCAAACCCTACCCCTTTCGCTCTAGCTTGTTCCTCCGCCTCCGCCTCCGCCGCCGCCGGATCTCGCCGGCGTCTCGCCGTACCTGCTGGTATGGCCGGACTGGACATCGTGCCAGCGCACATGGACGTACCTCGCCACCCCGTAGAGGTGACCACGAACTCTCTCGCTCTCCTTTTCTCTTTGTTGTGGCCAGATCTGGCCCCTGTCCTGTTTCTCTTTGTTGGGGCCAGATTCGTTGAGGATAGTGCACCGTGGGATTCCCCTTTGCTGCCGGATTCCCCCTCGTTTCTTTGCGCTTGCCACAGGATTACTCATTGCTGTGGAATTCCACCTCTTTTGGGCCCGTAGAGATGCTTGTATCCCTAGTAAAGCCATGTAGATGATGCTTTGTATCCCTAGTATATCCATTTCGATGTTTGAGTCAAACTCCATTTATACGAGGCGGTTGCTATCTAGCATGTCTACAGTTGAACTGTTTGAAAAA
>CM014277.1:2725263-2746626 GCA_004135705.1 Alloteropsis semialata | reverse complement strand
GTGCGGGCCAGGCGACGCTGAAATACTATGCAGGAAACCACACGCCGCCGATCCTCTTTGTATCTGTATAAGTTTTGGCCCATCGTGGTCGTACTGGGTACTGGGCTGTCAGCCCATGAAAACGTCTGTGCTGTTGCCCACAGACGGCCACAGCCTGATTCTCCCTCTTTTCTTTTTTTTTACCTTCTGTCCGTTCTCATGTTTCTTTTTTTTCTTTTGTTATTTCTTCCTTGTTTTAGAGTTTTTTAAGAACATGTTTAGCACGTATTTCAGTAAGAGAAGATTTTTTTTTCACAACCAATAGATGAATGCATTAGAAATAAAGAACATGCAGGCCAAGCATATAAGAGCATGTTTATCAATGGAGCATCAATGTTCATTTTTGTTTTGAGTTTAATTTTAGTAATCATTCCATTATTTAAAATCATGAATCAGGGATGTTTAAGAGTTGGATGCGCAAACCATCGCTCTGAATAAAATTGATGGTGAGAGGGGCTTTGGTCAAACAAAGGGTTCGATTGAACCCCTGGTGCCTAGTCACCTCGATCTTTTTCTTGTTGTCCGAACAAAGGTCAACATCTCATCAACTAGGGCAAAAAAACTCTTGCTTCACAAAGCCAAACCAAACCACATATACTAAACCGCGGTTCACCCAACCAAAGCCACCAATTTTTGTGTTCATGGTGCCCAGTCCACGTGCACTATTTGATGACTATATCATGAAAGGATTGCATTGTAATTGAATCCAACATATTTTGCAGTAAATGAAATTTTTGTTTAATTTCTAGCACTTATACAAAACATGAAGCTCTACTTAGAACACCTTTATTTCTCAGTTACTTCTTCTAGGTTGCTCGTCTTCTTAAATTCTCATTGATATGGCCTTAAGACAGCTGCTGTGGTGGCACAGTACAACCTGAGAAACACAATTCATACCATATTGTATTATTCACATCACAATGAGGCTATACAAAAAATAGCTTTTATATAGCATTATGTACTTACTTCCACATTTGCTTCCGACAAGCAATGCCTTGCCGCGATCTTGTGCAAGCTGAATTACTTTAAATGCACTAATTACAACTTCATCTAATGCGTCAAGTAATGCGCTAATTACAACTTCATCTAATGTGTCAAGTATGCGGCATATATAAGCCATATCAAATGGCCGCAATGAACGGCGGCACAAATTAGTTGGAGAGGCATAATCTCCATTAATTTTGATGGAATTCATGCATACCCTCATCATGGTTTCTTCCTCCTCGTGACAATCCTGGTCTCCCAAGCTTGATGTGATGTAAATATGATAAAATCTATAGCAAGGGTAGTGAGTTGAAGTTTAATGCTGGACATCATGAACAATTTGTGTCGCAGTTGCTAACACACCAAGTATTCCTAAAATGTTTACCTACAAAGATAGATAAGTCTTATGTGTAGTCTACTTCAACTACACGTTTCTATTTATAGCATCCGAGAATCATAGGTTTTTTCTAAATAAATGCTCCAGTATCTAATACCCCTTGGTACAATATTAAATAAGAGTCGTAAAGGATAACATTTTGAATGGATACAAATCTTTGAACGAACTTAATATATTTCATTAAGCATAAATAAGTGCATACATAGAAAGTTTTTTAGCTTGAAGGCACGTCATTAATGTAACTCCGTTTGTTATGATATCTTAAAATCCTAAATTTTATTGGACAATATCAAACAAGACTCTTAGCACCCAAATAAATTCTCTGATGTGCATGAACATGTAGACATTGACAATTGATAAATCTCAACTACTTGTGATATATGTTTCCCAAAAACTGGTACCACTTTAATAAATTCAAAGTACTAAATGAAAACATATGTTAAAAAATACGTGAACAAATACAAAACTATTGCAATATAAAAAAACATGAAGCATCAATAAATGTTTCGCCAACTCAACTATGCTTTCTCTGGAAAGCTCTCACCCTAGAATAATTTAGAAACAGACAATGATAAGCACAAAGTGGATAAAAGTAGAGCAACACAACGACATCAAACTTCAAGCTGAAAGAAATTACAGGTACTAAGTACTTTAGAACAAGAAATTCCCTATGTTAAGAGTTCCCATAAAAGACATTTACCTTACTCTCACCATTCAAGCGACTCTCGAGTTGTAACGTCCCGGAAAATCTAAAAACCATAAAACGTGCTTAACGAGTTTTTCAAAACCTTTTCCGATGAATTCTCGAAATTCCAAATCTATCCAAGATCATTCCCGTCACTTCCAAATTCCAACTTCCCGAAAATCCTATCATTCCGACCGTTTCCTCTCCCTCGATCCGCGCGTCGCGGGTGCCCGACCGCTCTCGCGACAGCCGCCGCGAATCCCGCTCTCTCTTCCCCTTTCTCCTTTTTCTCTTTCTCCTTTCTCTCTTTTTTCTTTTTCCTAAATTCCCTTTTCCTTTCTTTCTTTTCTTCCTTTTCTTTTCTTCTTTTCTATTCTTCCTTCTTCCTCCTCCCGCCTGCTCCCTGTTCGGCCCGACGCCACCACCACCTGCGCCGCACCACTCCACCGCGCCGCGCCCAACCCCCCTGCATGCCGCCTCTCCCTCCTGCTCCCCGGCCCCTCTCCGGCGGACCAAGCCGACCGGGCCGCCGCCCCGAGCGCCCCTCCCCTCCCCTCTGTTTCGGCCCGAGAGGAGGAAGGGATTGAGTGGCCGGCAGATTTTCCAATAACCCCCTCCCCTTTCTGGTTATTCCAAACATATCCTTTTCCCTTTAGCCAAATTCCAAGAAAACCCCTGGCATTTCAGATAAATTCCAAAAAGGCCCATGGCCATTACCCAAACCCCCCAAGTACTTTCCAATATCGCAATCAAGTCCCTCCCTTATACAGAAATATTTCCAAAAAGGTCCTTACCCCTTTATAATTATTATAAAGAGGTCCTAAAACCTCCATTTTAGCCCTAATCCTCCCTTAACCCGTCATTTTATGCGCCGAACTTCTCCGAAATTCCACCAAACTCGAACACGCCTTTCTTTCATCTATTCCGGCTGAGCTATACACAAATCACCCCAAAATAATCCTCTTTCCTATTTTATTTAATCATTTCCTGTTTCGAGCTCATCGGTAAAGGTTTGATTGTTTTCTTTTTATGTGTTTTGTTGTGTGTGCCGTAGACGACGATTTAATCGAGGAGGAGCAGTACCGCGAGCCCGAGCCCGAGGCCGACGACCTGTACCGCGAGCAGGAACTCCCGGAAGCTTTTGACGGCAAGTCCAATTCCATCCTTTGATGCATGTTTATCCCAGTTTTATAAACACAACCTATTGGCCATTGATAATTGCATTGTTTTTATTAAAACTCGGTTGGATAGCCACTCCTTGATTGTTATAACCATTCCTTGATAACCTAGTTATCACTGAATATGATTTGCTCTGTTTGGTTGATAACCAATGATTAAAATGCTTAGGACTTGTTACCCTTACTTAATCAATCATCACTATACTGTTTTTATAAAGAATAAAAGTGTGAGTGTGTTGAGTAAAGAAAATTGGGTTTCGGGTTTGGAAAATAAAGAAAGTGTTGGATAAGATGGATGGGTATTTCTTTGTGAGATACCACTTGATGGCTTGTACCTTTGTGGTTAAGCAAGTGGAGAGATATCCATTTTGTCCGGTTTTAAACCGAGGTGATGTGTCATCTTGCCTAACCCAACTTATCTCGTACAACCACTCGACTCTTGTATGGTGCAAGGGCTTAGTCTAAATCCCACTAGCCGTGCTGTTAGTTGTCTGGTGGCAGGTGTGCAGCGAGAAAACCAAGTGCCGTCTTAGTGACATGGTTGCCGACTTGGTGTCATAAACACTCTTGGTTATTTTCTCGTGATGACTAGGCAGTTTTGGCTATGGTGGGTAATGGCTTCGATAGGATCCGCGCTGGCACTAAGGTGTTCGTGTTGCGGTACCCTACTTGTGGTGAAAGTGTACACCTCTGCAGAGTTTCCAAACTATTCGAATAGCCGTGCCCACGGTCATGGCGAGTTATGGCTTGGTCACAATACCAAAGGTTTTGGGGATTAGGTTGGAGTGTGTGTTTTGGAAATGTGTTCGGCTCTGTGCCAAGAGCTACGGCGGATGGGAAATCCGGTAGCGTTTAAAATTTGGATCGTTTGTGGATCAACCCCCACTTATTGGTTTGGTACTAAGTCTTGCTTCACTAAAATTTTCCTTGATGAACCATTGCATGTGTAAAACTGGCTTTATTGCAAATAAACCTTAGCCTTATTCCTTGATTTATCCGGTGCATAATTCTGTGTTAACCCCTCCGCGGGTGTAGTTGGACTTGCTGAGTACTTTTGTACTCACCCTTGTATTTGTTGCTTCAGAAGAAGAACCGGACTTTGTCGTTGAGGACGCCGAGTAGGTGGTCGTGCCCGCACCCGACTTTGCCTGTGGAGTTTGGTCCCGCCCAAGATGTCTTCGCTGCCGCGTAGCTCTGATCTTTTTGTTGAGCCCGAGCTGTTCATAGCTTGGCTCATTATCGTTGTTAATCTTTTGGTTATCATAGCTTGTATTAGGTGCCCTCGTGGGCTATGAGGTTCTGAACTATCTGTTGAATAAATGTGTATCAGCCTCCTGGGACTGATATTTGTAACACATTTAGTCTCTGCTCAGGCAGGGGCGCTTCAGGTGGTATCAGAGCCGTAGTTAGCTGTAGGACGCGACCCCTAGGACCGTTAAGCCCTTTTTGACCAAACTTAGGTTTTATAAAACTTCTTGCCTTCTATGCTCCTTTGCAAAATAGACTTACCCGCCCGTTTCCTTACAGATGGCCGAAGAAGGTTGGGTCAACAGCAACTGCTTGGAGGAGCCCGGTTTTTCCAAGTTGCTTTTTGCCTGCATGGACAGGGTCGGCATTTATGAGCGTCCGGAGTACACCAGCAGGGAGTACGAGGACCATGGGACACCCCGGTGTGAGATGATTATCTACATCGGGAGAAGCAGCAGGCACCCCGAGATCAACCCCTTTAATGTGACTGCCACTGGCTTTCGGCATAAGGATACCTACCAAGTTGCAGCTCGGAAGGCATTGCGTCACCTGTGCCAGATTTTTGAGAGGCACCTTGCCCCCACCCCGCTGAGGTACTTTCCGCCGGTCAACCGAAACCGCCCAGTTTGGTTGGCTCGGATAAGGGCACTGCAAGGGCATGGACTGCGAGAGGATGACCCCACCGTACTCCACACCACTGCATACCTCCACACCTTGGATGAGCTCTACGACAAGCAGGCAGAGCATTTGAGGCAGCAGATTCGTAGAGCCGAGGATGCAGAGATGATGATGAGGAGCCTTTAGGTGAAGCTGGCAGCTGCTGAAGCCCGAGCTGCGGCCGCCGAGAGCAATGAAGCCCAGGCTATTGAGGCACTCAAGGAGGCCAAGGACAAGCCCTCCAAGGAACTGAATGAGGCTCATCTTGTGGGTCGAGCCCGTAGAAGGATGCGGGCTGTGGAAGAAGAAGAGGCCCCGATCCTTGAAGGGATCCCCGTGGCCAAGGGTTCAGGTAAGAGGAAGAGTCCCGATGCCCCGCCAGCACCTCCACCCACAGAAGCTACCGAAGGAACCTCCGAGATTGTTGGTCCATCCGAGGATGAGGATGAGCTGCTCGCAATCCTCATGTCTTCGATGGAGGATCACGCCGCACAGGAGGCGGACTCGCCACGCGGGTAAGATGGAGCCCTAAGACCCGCCTAAGTGCCAGTGATCGTCAAGGGGATGAAGCCGTTTGGTCCGAAGCTCAGAGTTGTACCCCTAGTCCCAAGTTGTGCCAGTTTGGAGTTGTTTCCCTTCCTAGTGTCGCTTTGTACCCGGTCGAGGAGTGCGTGTGTTAGTCCTACCCAAGTGTTGTAGCCCCCTTTGGAAGAAATAAAATCGTTGTGCTTGTTAGTTTGTGTGTGCTTTTTGAAAATACGCTTTAACCAACTTTAATATCACTTTAAGGCCCAAAGTCTCATGAAACCCCGCTCAAACTGCAGATGCCTCCCAAGCGCACCAGAACCTCCCCAAGTCAGGCCAAATGCCACTCCCAGTACGGAAAGGCAGCTAAGGCAAGCGCCACCCGCTACAGCACCTCCAGTTGTGCATGAGGGAGATCAACTTGAAGGCGGTGGAGAAAGCCATGTGGGAGGAGAGCATCCACCCCCACCACCCCAGATTGACCTGGTCCAAGTGATGAACAATCAGACCCTTCTGTTAGAAGCTCTAGCCAATGCCGTCACTCAGCAGAGGCCCCGCAGGCATGGCCTGAATGAGAAGCTGACAGATTTCCTCCGCACCAAGCCACCCACTTTTGGAGGATCCAATAACCCCTTGGATGCAGATGATTGGCTGCGAGTTATCCAGAGAAAGCTTGAGCCATTTGGTTGTGAGGACCGTGACAAGGTTCTCTTGGCCGCTCACCAGCTCACTGGTACTGCTTTAGCCTGGTGGGAGAACTATTGTGCAGCTGCCCAGGATGCCACCACCATCACCTGGGATGAGTTTGTTACAGAGTTCCGCCGCTATCACATCCCAGTGGCCACCATGAAGTGCAAGGCAGACGAGTTCCGTGAACTGCACCAAGGCAGCAAGTCTGTGGAGGAGTACACTTATCAGTTCATGGAGTTGGCCCGGTATGCACCGGAAGAAGTGAACAAGGATGAGAAGAAGCAGGACATGTTCAAGAAAGGCTTGAATGCAGAACTTAGAACCCTGCTCACCCCTCAGATCTACCCAGACTTCAACACATTGATGAACATGGCCATTCTCACTGAAAGGGCCAAGACAGATGAGAAGAGGGACAACAAGCGCCGGTTCCTAGAGAACAAGGCACATCAGCAGGACCGCTTCCAGAAGCCAAGGAGCTTTGGTCATTCAGCTCCCAGGTCCCAAGCCCCTATGCAGTACCGGATCCAGTCTCAGACTCCGAGTACTCATCCTTCCAATGCACCATTCAGAAGCCAAGTCAACAAGACCCCGCAGAACAGCGCCAGTCAGGTCACCAGCAACACCAGAGCCTGCTATAACTGCCGTGAGACAGGGCACTTCATAGCCAACTGCCCCTATGGCAACAACAAGCCAGCAGCTCCAGCCTTCTCCAACTCCGTGAATGGACCAAGGCCAGCACTGTCAGGAGCCAACCGTGTTCCAGTCCGCAGCAACAACAACCCCAACAACAACAGCAGCAACAGCCAGCAGATGAGGCCACCCCAGCAGTCATTCGGACGAGCCCGCGTCAACCACATCAACGCGCAAGAGGCTCAAGAAGCTCAGGGCGTGGTACTCGGTGAGTTTTTAGTCAGCTCAGTTTTGGCAACAGTACTTTTTGATTCTGGAGCATCACATTCTTCATATCATCAAGCTTTGTGAAGAAGCACAATATACCTATGGTACTACTAAAGTTACCCCTAGTAACCCGAACGCCTGGAGCTGACATCCACTGTCAACTAGGTTGTTCCCGGGTAAGGATCAATTTAAGTGGGGTAGAGTTCTTAGCAGACTTAGTAGTACTTGAGTCCAAAGGAATAGATGTGATCCTTGAAATGGATTGGTTAAGCCTACATGATGGTCACATAGGATGTGCCGATAAGATAGTGCACCTGACCAACCCGGATGGTGTGCAAGTGACTTGCCACACTCGGGGAAGTAGACCAGACCCAATGGTTTTCAGTATGGAAGCCAAGACCATAGAAGAAGTTCCGGTAGTCAGTGAATATCCAGATGTATTTCCGGATGACTTACCAGGAATGCCTCCGGATAGGGACATAGAGTTCATTATTGACCTTGTCCCCGGCACTGCACCCATAGCCAAGAGGCCGTATAGGATGGCAGCAGCAGAGTTAGCAGAACTCAAGGAACAATTGAGAGAACTACAGCAGAAAGGATTTATCAGACCCAGCTCATCACCATGGGATCACCAGTCTTATTTGTGAAAAAGAAAGATGGGAGTCAAAGGATGTGTGTGGATTATAGGTCCTTAAATGAAGTAACCATTAAAAATAAGTACCCCTCCCCAGGATAGATGATCTCTTTGATCAGTTAAAAGGAGCCAAGTATTTCTCCAAGATTGATCTAAGATTGGGCTACCATCAGCTCAAGATCAAGGAGAGTGATGTCCCAAAGACAGCCTTTGTTACAAGGTATGGGCAGTATGAGTTCACAGTGATGTTTTTTGGGTTAACCAATGCCCCAGCTTATTTCATGAATCTCATGAATAAAGTTTTCATGGAGGAGTTAGATAAGTTTGTCGTAGTCTTTATTGACGACATACTAATCTACTCTAAGAGTGCCCAAGAGCATGAACAACACTTGAGAGTAGTCTTGGAAAAGCTAAGAGCACATAAGCTATATGCCAAGTTCAGCAAGTGTGAATTTTGGCTTGAAAAAGTAGCTTTTCTAGGCCACATCCTAACTGCAGGAGGAGTAGCTGTAGATCTAGAAAAGGTAGAGGCAGTATCCAATTGGCAGCAGCCCACCAATGTAACTGAGATCAGAAGCTTTCTTGGATTAGCCGGATATTACCGGAGATTTATTGAAGGATTCTCCAATATCGCCAGACCCATGACGGAGTTACTCCGTAAGGATAAAAAGTTTGTCTGGACAGAGTCTTGTGAAAAGAGTTTCCAAGAACTCAAGAAAAGATTGACCACTGCACCAGTATTGACCTTGCCAGATATTCAGAGAGATTTTGTTATATACTGTGATGCCTCAAGGCAAGGATTAGGATGTGTGCTCATGCAAGATGGAAAGGTAGTAGCATATGCCTCCCGGCAGCTCAAGCCTCATGAGCAGAATTATCCTACCCATGACTTGGAGCTTGCAGCAGTAGTGCATGCTCTTAAAATTTGGAGACATTATTTGATTGGGAATAAGTGTGAAATATATACGGATCATAAGAGTTTAAAATACATATTCACACAATCAGATCTGAACCTAAGGCAAAGAAGGTGGTTAGAGTTGATCAAGGATTATAATTTGGAAATCCATTACCACCCGGGCAAAGCTAATGTTGTAGCTGATGCCCTGAGCAGAAAAACTTATGAGCCCAAGAATGCTCAGTTGCAAGAAGAATTGGCCCAGTTAAATCTTCACATAGTTCACCAGGCCCAAAACTACAGCCTTAGTGTGCAGCCCACACTAGAAAGTCAGATCAGGCAAGCCCAAAGTAAGGACAAGGATTTGATGAAAATCCGTACCCATACCGGGGAAAATAAAGCCCCAGATTTCAGAATAGATGATAAAGGGACCTTATGGTACAAGAACAGGATTTGTGTACCTAAGGAAGGAGATTTCAGGCGAGTTATCATGGATGAAGCCCATAACTCGGCCTATTCCATCCACCCAGGAGCAACTAAGATGTATATGGACTTAAAGGAAAAGTATTGGTGGAATGGGATGAAAGCAGATGTAGCACAATTTGTAGCTCATTGTGATATTTGCCAGAGAGTCAAGGCAGAACATCAGAAACCAGCTGGTTTACTACAACCGCTACCCATCCCCGTTTGGAAGTGGGATGAGATAGGCATGGACTTTGTCAATGGTCTACCCAGGACTCAGAAAGGAAATGATTCCATATGGGTAATTGTGGACAGACTCACCAAGGTCGCACATTTCCTACCCGTGCGCACCTGCTATGGTGGAGCCAAGTTAGCTCAGCTTTATATTGACAATATTGTTGTTGACACCGGATTTTCGCACCTGACATGCTGAGTCAGATGATGACGTGGTGAGGTTGAGACTGCGCAGTGGACCCGCTGACTGGTCAAGGCCGAAGGTGACAGAGAAGGAAGCCGATGCTGAAGAGGAGTCCGATGAAGCAGGAGTCCGACCCAATGACGAGTACAAAAGGAAAGGCGCGTCGGCTGAGAAGGAAGCGTATCAGATTCAGGGACTATTTCCTTTTCAGAAGGCGTATGGGAGTCCCGTTTTATCTTAAACTTAGTTTACTTTATTCGCAAGTTAGTCTGGTCCGATCAGGACTCTCCATGACCAGGGTATAAATATGAACCCTCGTCCATTGTAAAAACTATTCTCACAATCAATACAACCCGGCTTCACGCCAAAAAAACCCTAGTAGTAGTTACCGACGAAGCTCATTGGTGGACGGGCTGCATCATTTCTGATCTCCGGCTTACCAGTAAGTTAGTCAATTTATCCAACTAGTATAGGCTTTGAATTGAGGCGCATCGCCCTTTCTCGTTTATACTGTTCAACCGATTTATCTCTGGATAATCAAGATTGATATAGATTCCCTACGTCGGAGCTAGATCAATATTGATTATTCAACAATTATCGTTTATCGGACTACACTTTAAGCCTAGATTCCCTACGTCGGAGCTAGGTATCAAGATTAGTCTAGATTCCCTACGTCGGAGCTAGAGTAATCTTGGTTACTAAAGGTAGTCTTGCGGTTTGTTGGAGTTGCTAGATTGGTTTAGATCTACGCCATGTGAATCAATTCTACTTCTTCAACGGCTTTGAGCATTGGTCTTGATCCGATTTAAGCAATATTTATCTTACAGCATCGTTCTATGTCCGATCCTGCTTTGTGGTTTAATCTGGTTGTTCTTTGAGTATTGTACTGGTGTAGATTCCCTACGTCGGAGCTGGATCTTTACAATACGATTAGATTAATCTTTGATTGTCATGCTTGGTCTAGATTCCCTACGTCGGAGCTAGGTTCATCTTGATTAGTTAAAGGAAGCTTGGTTATGCCTTATTGCTATTTGAATGTTAAGTGTGGTGTAGATTCCCTACGTCGGAGCTGGATCTCGCTTAATTGTTTGGTAGCATATCTTAGAATCAGAACGAATCTGTTAATGTTTTACCGGCTTATTTTGCTTAATCTGATCAACACTTGTGTGAGCATCTTGTTTAATTGACAGGTTGATGAATCGAGTCTGATTATCTAGCTATCTGATCTGATCATAGTTGGAGAAATCTAGATTCCCTACGTCGGAGCTAGATTTCTCTGAAAAGGCTATAGTCCGATTGGTTGGTTAGATGGTCCGATAAGACGAGTCAAACTGGCAACTAGACAAGGTGGACAATGTATCGGCTTACACTTTGATTATTTAATATCTTATTTCAAGACATAGCTGATCTATTATTTTACATATTGGCCTTGTTTTACACTTTATTTCATTATTCAAAGGCTGATCTGTTATATCAATCAAGGTCCGATCCTGATTGGTTCAATTCTGAGGTCCGATTTGATGTCTGATTGAAGTCCGATCACTCGGTCCGATTGACGTCATCAATGAGGTCCGATTCTGAGGTTCGATCAGTATCGGCCGATACGTGTCTGATTGGGTCTTGGCTAAAATTCGACGTTACTCCATCGTCTGAAATAGAGCCGGCACAATCAAAGAGCAATTTAACTGTTTTATTCCCTTGTCAATTTCAGGTCAAATTGACTGGCACGCTGCGAACCCGAACTGGAGTGTAGACTGGCACTGGAGCGAAGCTGATCTCCCTGGTCTTCGTGTGCTGACCGCGGGGAATACGACCACCGATTTTTCGCGTCAACACATTTTTGGCACGCCCAGTGGGACACGAGAAACAAAGTCCAAGATGTCGTCGTCTGATGCTGAACAAGAAACCGTAGCAAGACTTGCTGCTGAGAAAGAAGCTGCTGAGAAGGCTAAAAACGACAAGAACAGGACGCCTGAGACGGCCATGCCCATTACAAAGGCCGATCTGTCCAAAGCTCAGTTGGATGCAGTTCAGACCCAGATTGATGCGTTTGAGAAGCTCTGTCTTGGCCAGTTTGGGCGTAATCATTCAGGCCCTATACTCAAAGGTCCTCTCCCGGATCCAGAGTTGATCAAGAAGACAACTGATGCTCGAGAGTACCAGGTTAACATGACAGAGATGATTCACCAGGCTGTTCATCATGCATTGATCAACCAATCAGGCACTTTGGTGAATTCTTTGGACAATCTCATCAAGAAGGCGGTGGACGATGCTATTTGCTTGAAGGGTCCAGTGTTTATAGCAGATTCTGCAGGAGCATCAGGATCAGGAAGAGGCAAAGAAACTGCAGATAATGCAATGACCGTTGCTCCACAGATGTCGATTGCTCCACCACCTCCTGTAGAACTGGCCAACGGTTTTCTGTTGATGGCCGATGGAACTATTGTCGGCCCACATGGTGAAAAGTATGCCAGGACTCTGAACGAAGGAGAAAAACAACCCGCTGCCGCAAGACTACGTACAGAGATTCCTTCACATCAGCGTATGGTTGGTGATTACAATAATTATGTGATGGACATAGCTGATGGAATGACATCTGGAAATCAACAGTCCGATTGGTCGCAGAAAATAGCCGAGGTGATCCAAAATCAATTCGGCTTGAAGCCTAAAGATGAAGCGAGGTTGTATCGGCACCCGTACCCGTCTTATTTTGATGCAGTGCCACTTCCTCCGCGTTACAGAGTGCCGAATTTTTCCAAATTCTCCGGGCAAGATGATATGACCACCATCGAGCATGTGAGCCGATTCTTGGCTCAGTGTGGTGAGGCTGCTTCAGAGGAGGGACTTAGGCTCAGATTTTTCCCTCTGTCACTATCGGGGCCGGTGTTTACCTGGTTTACGTCGTTGCCAGCAGGATCAGTCACAGGGTGGTCCGATATGGAGAAGCAATTCCATAAATACTTCTTTTCTGGTCTCAATGAGATGAAGATCTCTGATTTGATTGCTATCAGGCAGAGGAATGATGAGACCGTCAAGGAGTACATTCAACGGTTCCGTGATACAAGGAATCGATGCTATAGTTTGAAGCTGTCTGATATGCAGTTGGCCGAGCTTGCGTTCCAGGGTTTGCTCGCGCCGATTAAAGAAAAGTTTTCTGCTCAGGAGTTTGAGACATTGGGACAATTGGTTCAGAAAGTGTCAGCTCATGAGGTCCGATATCAGGAGATGAAGCGTGTGAAGTTTTCCAAGCAAGTATCTTATCTCTCTGAATCTGAAGAGGAAGCTGATGTCAATATAGCTGAATGGACCAAATCCAAGAAGCCAGTATCGCTCCCATGGATCAAACAGAACCCTGAAAAGTTTGGTTTTGATATAACAAAGGCCGATAAGATTTTTGATTTGCTGCTCAGTGAGAAGCTTATCCAGCTTTCTCCAAATCATTCTATTCCATCGGCCGATGAGTTGAAGAAACGCAAATATTGTCAAATGGCACAACTCAACTTCTCACGAGACCAATGAGTGCAAGGTGTTCAGGAGGGAGATCCAATTGGCTATAGAATCTGGCAAGATCAAGTTTGAAGACAACAAGAAAGCCATGAAGATCGACGGTCATCCCTTTCCCAATAACTTTGCTGATTTCTCCTTTCCTGTTAATATGGTTGATGCTAATGAAAAGGGGAAGTTCAAGGTGCTTACATCGGACCACGCCAAGAGTTCTGGTGCCGTTGATCCTGCGGTTCAAGTTACTGTTGAAGAGCTACGCAGGAATCATCAGGCGTTTGGACGTGAATCTAATGTTCCTGGTGGGTATCGGCCGCGTGTGACTTCCCAAATGCTGATTAAGAAATACAAGAGGCAGCAGGCAGCAACCCGAGCATGGGAAGAACACGGAGAACGACGACGTCGGAGGCGTGAATATCAGGCAAGGCGGCTTGATGAAGAGTTTGATGGTCAACGCCGATGTGATGACAGGTCCGATGGCCGACGCCGATATAATGAGTGGTCCGATGGCCGACGCCGATTTAATGAGTGGTCCGATGGCCGACGCCGATTTGATGAGTGGTCCGATGACCGACGCCGGTATGATGACAGGTCCGATGGCCGGCGCTGGTTTGATGATAGAATTGACGGTCGTCGTCAGTACGATTATAGGTCCAATTGGTATATGGATGAACGTCAAGTTTATGACCGATACGATCAGGATGATGATCATTGGGGGTGTCCTTTCTTCGTATTCTGCTGGAACGAGAAGCTTAGACTGCCATCAAAAGCAGATTGTCCTGAATGTAGCTTCCAGTATGAAGAGTACAGAGCTTCCAAGAGAGGTCGACGATCAGTTCATGAACGGATCGGTGTCAGGATTAATGATCATCATCAAAGAGATGAAGGCCGGGTTAATACTCATGGCCACAAAAATAATGAAGGCCGGGCTGATGCTCATGGCCCTGAAAAAATGGAAGAGAAGGCTCCAGTTCAGAATCAGACTGAAGAACCTCCAATGAGGCCTGGACAGTGGTGCCCATCAGGGATTTCTAAGTCCAAGAAGAGACGTGTACAATGCTTGCGTTATAATGAGCAGATTCAGGAGCAAGAATTGGCAAAAGAAAAGAAGTGGCGCATCAAGATGGCCAATGATGATGAAGCAAGTACATCGGCCGCAATAAATATGGTTTTGATGTTGCCTTTTGATTTCGCTGCTCCTGATGAACAAGACGACCATGAGGTCGATTATGAATTGGAAGAAGCCGCTGCATGCTTGGTTCTTGATTCAGAGAAAGCAGTCTTTGAGAAGCCGAATGCAAATGGGTATCGGCACCTGAAGCCTCTGTACATCAAGGGATACGTTGATGGGAAGCCGATGACCAAGATGCTGGTTGATGGAGGAGCTGCTGTCAATCTCATGCCCTATTCCACATTCCGCAAGCTGAGTAAAGGGATTGATGATCTGATTAAGACCAATATGACACTCAAGGACTTTGGCGGAAATGTTTCAGAGCCTCGGGGGGCAATTCATGTGCAATCGACCATCGGCAGCAAGACATTGCCGACTACTTTCTTTGTGATTGATGGCCAAGGTTCTTACAGCATGCTCCTCGGACGTGATTGGATCCATGCCAATTGCTGCATACCATCCACAATGCATCAGTGTTTGATCCAATGGCAAGGCAATAAAGTGGAGATTGTCCCAACTGATGATTTGGTTAGCATTGCTACAGCTGAGTCAACAATTTGGGAGTTTGAAGGAGTTGAATGCCTGTCAGGAAAAGTATGGGATGGTGACTTCCTCAAGGTGTCCGATCAAGGACTACAGCCGATCCAAGCAGTCGGCTCTGAGACTTTGTTTTAAATGGATGATTATATAGAAGATCTTGAAGACCGAAGTGAGTTCGGTAAATTAGGATTTGGATTTACGTCGGCCGATGAATTAGAAGAAATAGATATAGGATCTGGTGATAGACCAAGGCCGACGTATATCAGTGCTAAGTTGGATCCCGAGTATAAACATGAGTTAATAAAACTTTTGAAAGAGTATTCTGATTGTTTTGCTTGGGAATATTATGAAATGCCAGGTTTAAGCCGTGATATTGTTGAACATCGGCTACCTATCAAACCAGGGTATCGACCACACAAGCAGTATCCAAGGAGGTTCAAGACTGAGATGCATGAGCCAATTAAGGCCGAAATAACGAAGCTATTTGAAGCTAAGTTTATCAGGCCATGTCGATATGCTGAGTGGGTATCAAATATAGTTCCTGTTTATAAGAAGAATGGAAAGCTATGTGTTTGCATTGATTACAGGAACTTGAACAAGGCAACCCCGAAGGATGAGTATCCGATGCCGGTGGCCGATATGCTTGTTGATGCAGCGTCAGGCCATAAAGTGATGAGTTTCCTGGATGGTAATGCTGGTTATAATCAGATTTTTATGGCGGAAGAAGATATTCCCAGGACTGCATTCCAATGTCCAGGTGCTCTCGGTTTATATGAGTGGGTTGTTATGACTTTTGGTTTAAAAAATGCCGGTGCTACTTATCAACGTGCTATGAATTATATTTTTCATAGGTTGATCGGCAGGATAGTCGAAATCTACATTGATGATGTGGTAGTCAAATCAAAAGGTTATCGAGATCATTTAGCCGATTTGAAGGAAACACTGGAGTGTACAAGACAACATGGATTGAAGATGAATCCGCTCAAGTGTGCTTTTGGCGTATCGGCCGGCCAATTTCTCGGTTTCTTGGTACATGAGAGAGGAATTGAGGTGAATGATCGGAACCGCAAGGCGATTGATGATATTGAACCTCCAACAAACAAGAAGGAGTTGCAGAGTTTGATTGGAAAGATTAATTTTCTGAGGAGGTTTATATCAAATTTGTCGGTCCGATTGGAGGCATTTACTCCTTTACTGAAGCTGAAAAATGAAGAAGAATTGGTTTGGGAGCCTAAGCATCAAAAGGCATTGGATGAAATCAAGCAATATTTAGCATATCCGCCAGTTCTTATTCCACCACAGAAGGGTAAGCCGTACAGACTTTATTTATCGGCTTTTGATCATGCAATCGGTTCTGTTTTGATTCAAGAAGTTGATGGGAAAGAACGAGTTATATTCTATTTAAGCCGAAGATTGCTAGATCCTGAAACTCGGTACTCATATGTGGAGAAGCTTTGCCTTTGTTTGTATTTTTCTTGTACAAAATTAAGGCATTATTTGCTATCGGCCGAGTGTACTGTGATCTGTAGAGAGGATGTGATCAAGTATATGCTATCAATGCCAATCATGAAAGGAAGAATTGGCAAATGGGTTTTTGCTCTGACAGAATTTGATCTCAGATATGAATCGGCCAAAGCGGTAAAAGGGCAGATAATGGCTGATTTAGTTGCTGACCATTGTGGACCTAGCGTTGATGCTGGCAAGCAATGCACTATGGAGCTTGATGTATCTAGTCCGATGGAAAAGGCCAATGTGGTTGACGCGGTTCCTTGGACTATATTCTTTGATGGTTCTTCTTGTAATGATGGTTGCGGAATCGGTCTGATTATTATTTCGCCTCGGGGGCAAGGTTTGAATTTGCTTTTCCAATTGAGAAATGCACAAATAATCAGGCGGAATATGAAGCATTGATGAAAGGTCTCCAGATTCTTAAAGAAATCGGCGCTCAGTTTGTTGAGGTATTTGGAGATTCTTTGCTGATTATCAATCAGTTACTCGGCAAGTATGACTGCAAGATGGATGTTCTGTTATCTTACTTTGAGAAATGCCGAGATTTGATTAGTCAATTCGCCTTGGTGACTCTTAAGCATGTTCCAAGACATCATAACGAAGAAGCAAATCGGCTGGCGCAAAAGGCATCTGGCTATCGGCCTACATCCGATGTGATGGTACAGGAGATACCAGAAGGAGATTGGAGGAAAGAAATCGTTGAATATTTGAAGGATCCTTCTGTCAAGACTTCTAGAAAAGTACGCTATAAATCGATCAGACATGTCTTGGTTGAGGGAGTGCTTTATTTTCGCTCGATTGATGGAGTCCTGTTGAGATGTATCGGACCTGGAGAAGCCAAGATTTTGATGGGAGAAATTCATGAAGGTGTTTGCGGGGCTCATCAATCGGCGTTCAAGATGAAATGGATGATAAGAAAAAATGGGTATTATTGGCCGACGATTTTGGAAGATTGCTTTGAATATTATAAAGGATGTCAAGAGTGTCAAAGATATGGAAATATTCAAAGGGCTCCAGCATCGGCCATGAACCCTGTTATTAAGCCATGGCCGTTTAGAGGATGGGGAATTGACTTGATCGGCCAAATTTTTCCACATTCAAGTAAGGGGCACAAATTCATATTAGCGGCAACAGATTATTTCACCAAGTGGGTTGAAGCTATTCCTTTGAGGGAGGTGAAGACACAGAATGTTATTGAATTCGTTAGAGAACACATTATTTACCGATTTGGAATTCCACAAACGATCACGACAGATCAAGGTACGATGTTTACATCGGACGAGTTCAAAAATTTTGCTGCTGATATGGGTATCAAGCTTCTTAATTCATCGCCATATTATGCACAAGCCAATGGTCAAGCTGAAGCCTCCAATAAAAGTTTGATCAAGTTGATTGATAGAAAGATTGAGGAGTATCCATGAAAATGGCATATTGTGCTTCCTGAAGCTCTGTGGGCCTATCGAATGGCTTGTCATGGATCGATCAAGATTTCTCCGTATGAACTAGTTTATGGACATGAAGCCGTTCTTCCATGGAAAATTCGTACTGGATCAAGACGTATCGAACTTCAGGATAAATTGAAGGCCGGCGAATACATGGAGCTCATGAATAGTGAGTCCGATGACTTGGCTGTTCGTCGGCTGCGCGCTCTTGAAAATATTGAGGCTAATAAACTTAGAGTAGCGAGGCATTATGATAAGAAAGTTAAAGGGAAAGAGTTCAAGGAGGGCGATCTTGTCTGGAAGGTTATTCTGCCAATTGGTTCTAAAGATCCCAAGTACGGCAAGTGGTCACCAAACTGGGAGGGACCTTATCAAGTCGTCCGATGTGTTCCTGGAAATGCTTATATTCTACAAACACTTGAAGGAGAAGTGTTTCCTAAAGCATTAAACGGGAAATATTTGAAGAAGTACTACCCTAGCATTTGGGTAAACTCATAGAGCCGATGCTATGCGTCAGGCTTAAAAGCCAATGGAAAATCGCCTCAAGAACAAAAAATAAGAGCCGATGCGATATGCATCGCCTTAAGGGCTATATACAAACAGAGAAAAATGCATTACATCATCAAGCCGCTCGATGACGGGTCAGGCTGTTTAAAAGGGGATTGCATATGTATTCATATATTTCTCATACAGAAGGATTTCAGAAGATAAAAGGATCTAGTAGGCGCCGATGTACTTTGTTCATCATTGCCAGAACAAGACTAGAAAAGGAAGGGCAAAAGGAAGCGCAAGTTTGAGGAGATATCTTCTTCCTTGAGTCGAAGAAATCCGCTCTGGATGCAGTCCCTTGAAGAGCGCGCCGGTGGACGCTTCGCCCTAGCCTGTAAAGGGCACTCTATTACACCCCTCTGAAAAACCTTCCCTTTGGTGAATCATGGAGGAACCTCACGAGGATTCTTCTAGCAGAAGTTCCACCTGGATTCACTGCAGGATCAGAAAAAGGGGGGAGTACCCTATACTTCTTCACGAGAATTCTTCTAGCAGAAGAGGAGGAAGGAGTCGGATCCTGTATCAAACAGAAGGAGTTTGTGCTCTACCATGAATATTAGCTGCGCCATGGCTAAGGGATGGTGGAAGAAGAGGACGTGACGCGAGTATTTATAGCCGGCGGTCGATGGATGCATTAGAAGAGAAATGGAATCCAAGGGGCGCTCGTGGAAACCGTCCAAATGAAGAACAGTATTCTCGTGGAGATGTGGCATTGATTCAGAGCTGCTGTAATTGAAGGAGGGGCGTCTTTTGAGGAACTGTATTGAAGAATCGTTTCGCCTGAATCAATAGATGCATGGATACCCGTGAGGTAAATGCAGAGTTCTGTATGCTATTCATTGTCAAAGATACTATTGCTTGGAGAGAGAGAAGAAGATAGGCTCCACGGGTTATTGATGGAGGAAGAAGCGGTCATGGCCCGAAAATCAAGGAACTACACAGTGCAGGGATGGAAAGTTTCGGCACGAAAATCGGTGAAGGAGTTGTGATGGCAGATACGAATTTTGGAACAAAATGATATTTTATTCCAAAATTGGGGGGCATGTGTTGACACCGGATTTTCGCACCTGACATGCTGAGTCAGATGATGACGTGGTGAGGTTGAGACTGCGCAGTGGACCCGCTGACTGGTCAAGGCCAAAGGTGACAGAGAAGGAAGCCGATGCTGAAGAGGAGTCCGATGAAGCAGGAGTCCGACCCAATGACGAGTACAAAAGGAAAGGCGCGTCGGCTGAGAAGGAAGCGTATCAGATTCAGGGACTATTTCCTTTTCAGAAGGCGTATGGGAGTCCCGTTTTATCTTAAACTTAGTTTATTTTATTCGCAAGTTAGTCTGGTCCGATCAGGACTCTCCATGACCAGGGTATAAATATGAACCCTCGTCCATTGTAAAAACTATTCTCACAATCAATACAACCCGGCTTCACGCCAAAACCCTAGTAGTAGTTACCGACGAAGCTCATTGGTGAATGGGCTGCATCAGTTCTGATCTCCGGCTTACCAGTAAGTTAGTCAATTTATCGAACTAGTATAGGCTTTGAATTGAGGCGCATCGCCCTTTCTCGTTTATACTGTTCAACCGATTTATCTCTGGATAATCAAGATTGATATAGATTCCCTACGTCGGAGCTAGATCAATATTGATTATTCAACAGATTATCGTTTATCGGACTACACTTTAAGCCTAGATTCCCTACGTCGGAGCTAGGTATCAAGATTAGTCTAGATTCCCTACGTCGGAGCTAGAGTAATCTTGGTTACTAAAGGTAGTCTTTGCGGTTTGTTGGAGTTGCTAGATTGGTTTAGATCTACGCCATGTGAATCAATTCTACTTCTTCAACGGCTTTGAGCATTGGTCTTGATCCGATTTAAGCAATATTTATCTTACAGCATCGTTCTATGTCCGATCCTGCTTTGTGGTTTAATCTGGTTGTTCTTTGAGTATTGTACTGGTGTAGATTCCCTACGTCGGAGCTGAATCTTTACAATACGATTAAATTAATCTTTGATTGTCATGCTTGGTCTAGATTCCCTACGTCGGAGCTAGGTTCATCTTGATTAGTTAAAGGAAGCTTTGGTTATGCCTTATTGCTATTTGAATGTTAAGTGTGGTGTAGATTCCCTACGTCGGAGCTGGATCTCGCTTAATTGTTTGGTAGCATATCTTAGAATCAGAACGAATCTGTTAATGTTTTACCGGCTTATTTTGCTTAATCTGATCAACACTTGTGTGAGCATCTTGTTTAATTGACAGGTTGATGAATCGAGTTTGATTATCTAGCTATCTGATCTGATCATAGTTGGAGAAATCTAGATTCCCTACGTCGGAGCTAGATTTCTCTGAAAAGGCTATAGTCCGATTGGTTGGTTAGATGGTCCGATAAGACGAGTCAAACTGGCAACTAGACAAGGTGGACAATGTATCGGCTTACACTTTGATTATTTAATATCTTGTTTCAAGACATAGCTGATCCATTATTTTACATATTGGCCTTGTTTTACACTTTATTTCATTATTCAAAGGCTGACCTGTTATATCAATCAAGGTCCGATCCTGATTGGTTCGATTCTGAGGTCCGATTTGATGTCTGATTGAAGTCCGATCACTCGGTCCGATTGACGTCATCAATGAGGTCCGATTCTGAGGTCCGATCAGTATCGGCCGATACGTGTCTGATTGGGTCTTGGCTAAAATTCGACGTTACTCCATCGTCTGAAATAGAGCCGGCACAATCAAAGAGCAATTTAACTGTTTTATTCCCTTGTCAATTTCAGGTCAAATTGACTGGCACGCTGCGAACCCGAACTGGAGTGTAGACTGGCACTGGAGCGAAGCTGATCTCCCTGGTCTTCGTGTGCTGACCGCGGGGAATACGACCGCCGATTTTCCGCGTCAACAATTGTAAAGCTGCATGGTGTACCTAGCAGAATAGTCTCAGATC
>CM014277.1:2690328-2706789 GCA_004135705.1 Alloteropsis semialata | reverse complement strand
CGCGAGGCTCGCCCGGCCGGCATTGGTGGGCCTGGCGTCGCGGGTTCTCCCCCTGATGCGCCGCGAGCGGACGTGGCTCCCTCCTAGATCGCCTGTGCCATCCATCTTCCCCACGCGCTGCGCCCAATGCCAAGCCGCGCCGCCGTCCCAAATCCACCGCACCGCCGTTGCTCTCGTCCTCCCCGTGCTGTAACGCTCTCTGCGACCCCAGCTCTCCGCCGCCACTGTCAGAGATCGCCGGAGATACGTCGCTGTCCACGACGCCAGTGAGCTCAGAAGCACACGCACGCACTCAACACGAACTCTGTGGGAAGAACGAACACACGAACTGGTGCTGCAAGTTGCGCAGCATTTTTTTTTTAGAATACTAGGGCCAGGCCCCCGTCTCATTAGACAATCAAGAGTTTACAGCATTATCCGCCGATTACACAGCAGGGTTTAGCACCAGCTAGCAGAGAGAAAAAAAACTTCCTATTACAGCATATCAAGGATAGACTAGTAACATATCACTCTTGATCATCAGACAAACAGACCCAACCTTGATCACGCATCCTCTGTTCGATGTGAGCAGGTATCACTTTCAGCTTCCACAGATCTTGGTTCTCTTCCAGGAAGGTCATCACCACCTCATCGAATCCCTTGCTCACCCAGAAATTCTTCCAACCTGGTTTGCCATCAGTTCCAGTTGAGCCGTCCAGGTTTCCAGCACTTGAATTCTGTCTACAGGGCATAGAATCTTCCAATTCCTTAATAACCCAGCTACTAAACTCATGAGCACCTTCATGTCCCTCCATTTTGCACCCTGAAAACATAAGCTATTCCTTACTGAATATAAGCAACGAAATTACAAAAGACTCGGCCTCAAGACCGAGTAGCACGCGCCACAACCCCTGACGATACCTGCCATCCCAGATATCAGGATCATGGCGCGGAAGACGCGCTCCCGTGCGCACGTCAAAGCTCACCTTAGCATGCCGAGCTGACCGGTCATGCACTGCCTAACAGACTCAACGGAAAAACAAACGCTAAGCAGCATGCACAAGAATTATTTTAACAAATCTCCTCCTAATGCTTGTGCATGAACTAACTAAATTTGCCTGAGCCTGATCAACGAGCGAAGCTCCTGAAACTTGACTCTGCAGAGGGGCTTGGTCAGCACATCACCCAGCTGTTCATCAGTTCTAATGAACCTCACTTCGATCTGCCCATTGTGTGCATACTCCCGGATTAGATGAAACCTTGTGTCTATGTGTTTACTCCGGTCATGATGCACTGGGTTTTTAATCAACGAAATGGTGGACTTATCATCCACCCTCAGCACTGGCTTGCTTGGCTCTGTCTGCAGCACATCCGCCAACAGCCGTGCCAACCAAATGGCCTGACAAGCAGCAGTAGCAGCAGCTATATACTCAGCTTCACAACTAGACAATGCAACTACTTTCTGCTTTGTTGACTGCCAAGAGATTGGACTACTTCCAAGGAATAAGATCACTCCACTTGTGCTTTTCTTGCTGTCAACATCTCCAGCAAGGTCCCTATCACTGAAAACCTTCGGTTCAGCTCTTTCGCCTCCCCCCTTTGGATAGACCCCAGTTCCTTGTCCCAGTAATATATCTGATTATGCGCTTTACTGCTGCAAGGTGCTCCTCTTGTGGTCTCTCCAAAAATCTGCTTACATACCCAACTGAAAATGCCAAGTCAGGTCTTGTATTTACTAAATATCTCAAGCTACCAACCAAGCTCCTGTACTCAGTAGCATCAACACAGGGACTGTCACCCTCCTTCCTCAGTTTGATTTTCGCCTCCATAGGCACTTGACAAGGATTGCAGTCACTCATCCCACTCTTCTCAAGTATTTTCCTAGCATAATTCCCTTGAGACAGAGTAATCCCATCAGCTCCTTGCTTCATCTCAATGCCAAGATAGTAACTGAGCATTCCCAGATCACTCATCTTGAACAGATCAGCCATTTGCCTCTTGAACTGCCTGATGCCAGTGTTGCTTGATCCTGTAATCACCAAGTCATCCACATAGACTCCCCCTACTAATCTATCAGCACCACTGCCTCGACAATAAATAGCATGTTCTGAAGGGCTTTTTCTAAACCCCAGAACCAGCAAACTATCATCCAGTTTCTGATTCCAAGCACACGGAGCTTGATGTAAACCATACAAAGCTTTGTGTAGTTTGTATACCTTGTGTTCTTGGCCTGCACAGACGAAATCAGGGGGCTGCTACACGAACACCTCCTCCTGCAGATCACCGTTCAGGAACGCGGACTTTACGTCCATATGGTGAACCTCCCAGCTCTCATGCGCCGCCAGAGCTAGAAGCAGCCGCACAGCCTCCATGCGCGCCACTGGAGCAAACACTTCATCATAGTCCACACCTTGGCGCTGTGCATACCCTTTGACAACAAGCCGCGCCTTGTGCCTCACCACTGCACCATATGCTCATCCCTCTTCACTTTATACACCCACTTGACCCCTATAGGACGCCTTCCAGGGGTGGTTCAGTGAGCGTCCATGTGTGGTTTTCCTCAATTGCACGCAGCTCCTCCTCCATGGCACGCCTCCAGCATGGCTCCTGCTCCGCCTCTGCAAGAGATGCAGGCTCCTCCGCACTTACAGCCAGCAGCCGCTCTGCACCCAGATCATGCACCGCGAACCCAGGCGGTGAGCCAGGCCCGACAACATCGCCCATTGCCCGAAAGCGCAGCGGTGCGTCTTCATCATGGTCGGCATCCAGTACTGCTTCTGGGTCTGCCAGAGGAGACACAAACTGCACATCAGGAGAGGTTGGTGATCCATTGACCGGAGAATTCGGTGCCATGGGCGTCGCTGCAGCAGGTTGCTCAGGTAACACCGGTGCATCACCACCACTGCATAAGGACACCGTTGTATACTCGACAGTGAAAATGTCTTCACCAGCTGTCTGCGCCGCCACACCAACATCTTCACCGGACCAGTCCCATTGCCCAGCCTCATCGAAGATCACGTCCCGCGTCACATGTACACGTTTCGTGGCACGGTCGTAGGCACGATACGCCTTGGTGCCCCGCTCATAGCCGACAAAAATCATCTTCCGCCCCCAGTCGTCAAGCTTCTTGAGATGTGGTGTCGTGTTCTTGAAATAGACGAGGCAGCCGAAAGTCCGTAGATGATGAACCGCCGGCTTCTTCCCGTACCACGCCTCCAACGGCGTCATGCCCTCCACGCTCGCCGTTGGTGCACGGTTCAGCAGGTACACAGCAGTGTTCACTGCTTCACCCCAGAACCAACCGGGTAGACCCTTCGCCTTAAGCAAGCTGCGCGCCGTGCCGACCACCATGCCGTTCCGACGCTCCGCGACGCCGTTCTGCTGCGGGGAGTACGGCGCCGTCAGCTGCCGCCGACGCCGAACACCATCAGCTGCGCAGTACTCCATGAATTTATTCGCAGTAAACTCTCCGCCACTATCGGTGTGAAGTGCCACTAGCTTGCAGCCCGACTCCACCTCTGCACGCATCTGGAAGTCCTTGATGGCCTCCGCTGCACGATCCTTCGATGACAGCAGAGTCACCCACATGTAACGACTCCGATCGTCGACGAGTAGTAGGAAGTAGTTGTTCCCGCTAGGTGTAGTAGGCGACACTGGTCCGCACAAATCACCATGAACCAGCTCCAGTGCCCGATCCGCCCGCCATTGTGCCCTGTCCAGGAACGTCGTCCGCTTCTGCTTGCCGGCGAGACATGCCTCGCGTGTAGCTGGTCCACCTGCTCCACAGCAGGCAATCCACGAACCATGTGTTGACGCTAAAACGCGCCGCGCCAAACACTCACACGCGCGGAATCGCAGAACTTAGACCTGGCTGCACAGAAACCGGTAAAACCGGTTTGGGAAACCGGTGAAACCGGTTTGCTAGGGTTTCCTGCGAAGACCAACGAACGCACGCCCGGGAGGGACCCCGTCAGGGTGTGCGCACCTTGGGTTGTTCTAGGATCGGTCAGGCCACCTAGAACGCCCTCAATCGCCGTGGAGACGAAGGAAGAACAGCAGTTAGGGTTTGGAAGAGGCTAGGGTTTGAAGAACATAAAGTAAAGGCAAAAAGTAAAGACAAATAAAGTTCAAATACAAGTCGGATCTACAAAAAGAGTCCAAACCTATCACAACACGGGGAAAACCGGTTATACCGGTTTCTAAATCCGGTTCCACCGGTTTGTGTTATCAGACACAACACAGTATACCAAACCGGTTACACCGGTTAGCAAATCCGGTTCTACCGGTTTTCCTGCAGAAACTATTCCTTGCCAATTTTGATCGCTAACACCATGCCTTCCCGCGCCATCTTACGCACGTACTAGTGTTCTTGCAACTCGAATGCTTCGTCATGGCAGAGCAGGAACAGAAGATTGTTCACAAGCACCCTCGATTACTTGTGCTCGCCCTCATGGTGAAGTCTCTTTTACCCCTATGTGAAATATCTGGATAGCAAGCACAACCAAAACGTCAGGCACATACCATTCTAATTTGCAAATTTCTTGCGTATACACCAATAAACCTCAGCACAATTCAGATGTAACATCTAGAAAAGAAAGCACTTGCCATATATCTGCTAACCGACAGGATGGAACCTCGAACAAGAAGAGAAAGCAGACCACACAGTATCCCAAAAACAGAATCTCCTACCTCATCCGAAATGTGGGGACAACTAAATCACCTAGCCATCACATCTTGTAAGCAGATTACCAGTGATGTGCAATCACATATGGAAGCAGATTGTACCCATCCCCAAAACTGAATCCCTAACTGGTCTGAATTTCGGGGAAGTTAGCAAAACTACCACTGCATCAAAATTGGGTAGCAGATCAATTCGAATTTAAGAGGACATGGAATGAACTACCAGCCGTGGAGGAGTGGTGTGGTCTGCCCATGAATCATGGCAAGCTCCTTAGTGGGGATCAATTTTGAACGAGACGGCGGCGGAGCCAGAGAACTACGGCGGAGTCGAAGTGCATGTGCTCCCAAATCTCAATTCGGAATTTGGGGATTGGATGGTGGTATTGGGTACTCTCATAGAAACACAGGGTGCTAATCAGAAAATATACTAAGCCAGTGCGGGGGGTTTCATAAAAAATGTTAAAGGGCCTGTAACCAGCTGCTTCCACCGCACATCACCGAATTGACGGTCCACACCAGTAGTTTACATGTTTCCATCTAGCACCTAGTTTGCACTACATATATATTTTCCCCCCGATCTTCAGTCAACTATGATGTCTTACTAAAAGAATTCCTTTTGTTTCTCATATGCTGTGCAAAATATTTGTAGATGGAGCAGACACACTAAACAAGGCAGACATGGATGTTGAGGAGAATCATGATTGGTTTCACAGTATGATACGTACCAATCTATGCACATTGAAAATGTTGATAACATATCCATCGAGTTACCAAGTTACCAGGTAATGTAGTAATCTTATCCAGTCACCACGCAATCATATATTTTTATTGTGATTTGTGCATGAGCTGAGCATTTCGCCATCACACGTGCAGGATTTCTGGCCACTTTTCATGCTCATGGATCTTCAGGCTTAAGGTCTGATGTGCCCTTACAGTTTTTTGTTTCTTTCTGCATGTGAATTTAGAAAATGACAATGCAACGTAGATTAACTGGTTGAATATACCGGCCAAATGTTATTCCTGCCACTGGTACCAAATAACCTTTTTTTTATCTTTCTTAGCTATAGTTGCAAAATGCAGGGAAATTGTTCTGGACGGAACATAAATGTCCAAAGCTTCTACAAGCCAGTCCAATTTTTCATGCCATAATCAATCCCATGGTCATCCACAGATGCCGGATCTGACTTGTGGAGTTTATTTTTAGCAGATTCATATTTCCTCGTAGCGGACAGACAACTGCAACAGTCTTGCATTCAGGTACCCTGTCCCTCTATTCTATCTTCCATATCATCGATTAGACTTCATGGGATCACCAATTTAGGAGTTTTTTTTTTACTTTGCTGATTTATTGTGGATTTGTATGTTTGGTCTAATTATTGATCACACCATGTGCTTGCACTGATATAATCTTCTTCAATTTTGCATCCATGCTTTTAGAGAGCAGAAGGTCCATGGGGTCTTGTTTTTTTGTGTAGGTGCTGACCATGAACTTGGATAATTGGTTCCATTGAAGACCTAAGTCAATGGCCTACATGTGGGAAAGCATCAAGTTCCCTTGCAGCCACATTGGTACAAAGCGTTCAGGCATAGCGTTGTAGATGATCCCCAGGAAGGTGAATTGCTGCTAAACAATCATGTAGGCAGTCTTTCCTGTCTCAAGGAAGCTCCTGATGCAATCCATGCACTTTGCTCTATGTTTCTAGATGGGCAGCCGAATCAATGTGCCAGTGTTATGTTAAATAATGCTTATTAGTTCAACAACATTGCTAATGCTATCAGTTTGCATTTTAAGTAGTGGAATGTTATTCTATTTGTCATAGTTAATAGAGCTGCTACTATCGTACTAATTAATGTAAAAATAAATGTCTACAGAAAATTATTATACGGTGCCATATTAAACAATATCTTAGCCGCATCACGGGCTATGCCACTATGATAAGCTGTATGCCTCGGCTTAAATCATGCTGTTCCACATTTGTTTTGGCGAGAATTTGCAACAGTTTTTTTAATTGTCCAACATAATGTTAATTTGCTTAAATCATATCTCTATTTTATTTTTTATTCGCTTGAATTATATTACTATTCGTGCATGTGTATGGGCCATGTCAATTTTGTTTGGCAAAATTGGTACATCTGTTTTTATTGCTAATTTTATTGTATACATTTTTTCCCCTTAGCAATGTAAGGGCATGAACTGCAAAGTAAAACTAACGACAAAGAACTAAAACTCTTTCTTCCAAATTGGCGCGCTGTCCAGTGTGTTTCTGATTTAGACTTTGAGAAATGGACAGGCTGAATTCAGTCGTTTGGTGTGCATCTGATCACTCGCATGCATGCCAATTAATTCTGACCACAATTTTAGTTCCGATATTGGAACACTACTGATACTATTCCGATCCTACGGAGCTACCCAAACCGTCCTCTAGATCCGATGCTATTCCTACGGGCCTGTTCTGGCCGCGGTGGCCTTCCTGCCGCCGGGAAGCCATCGCCGCCCATGCCCAGCTCCGCCGAAATCACCCCAGCAGCCGGCCTCGCGTACGACTGCACCACCAGCACCGACGCCATCGTCTGGAAGTCCCTCGATGCCAGCAGGTCCCCGATCGGCCCCAGCTCCGGGCACTCGCTCCACTCCGTCATGCCGGCCGTCAGATCCGGCAGCCCCGGCTTCTTGCCCACCACGAACAGGTCCTTTCCCAGCGCCTCCACCTCCTGAATCTGCGTCACCATCTCGCTCGCGTTGAACACGCCCCGCTCCCGGTACTCCACGCCCGCGCCGCCGTCGCCGCCGGCGGCGCTCATGCCGTGCGCCCGCTCCAGGAACTCCCGCAGGCAGGCGTCGTCGGCCTTGCGCTCCTTGAGCGCATCGAACTCGGTGCCCGTGAAGTTGCCGCCCTTCTGGACGAACCGGAGCACGGTGAGGTCGATGGCCGGGTTGTACACCATGCGCGTCGCCAGGGCCACCACCTCTCGGTCGTCGCGGCCGCCGAAGAAGAGCGCCGCCACGCGGCACATGGCCCCCGGCACGCCGCCCAGGCCGCGGTCCACGAGGACGCCCACGGTGCACGGCGAGAAGCGCAGGATGTTCTGGTTCAGCGGCTGGATCCCCGGGTGGAACACCTCCAGCCCGCCGTCCACCGACCGCTGCTTGTGGAAGGGCAGCAGGATGAGCGCCGAGTGCTGGTCCTCGGCGGCGGATGTCACGTCGTCGTGCATGCTCACATACGGCGACACGGCCGCCACCGTGCGCGCCGACACGCCCACCACGTTCTCCTCGTACGCCATGAAGGCGTTGGAGATGTGCTTGAACTGCAGCTCCACCTGGCTGCGCCCGTGCGCCGAGTGCTCGAAGGAGGACGACGGCGCGGAGGCGTTGATCAGCAGCAGGGCCGACGACCGCCCGGCGAACTCGATGAGGTGCAGGGCTTGGACCGCCACCGGCGACCGGTCGGAGGGAGACGCCACGTCGATGAGGGTCAGGAGCGCGGGGACATGGCGCGGCATGTGCACGCAGGCGAGGACGTGAAACACGGCATCCGGCTGCGGCCACGCGATGGTGCGCCGCTTGTAGAACACGAGGCGCCGCGCCGGCTTCACGATCGTGGCCATCAGCGGCGTCACCAGCGCCGTGATCAGCGCCGACATGAACACCAGCACCGTGAACGACTGGTCGCTCATGATCTGCATATATGTGGGTGTATGTGCCTTGTTCAGTCATTAGTGTACTAATTAATAAACATGCATGCATGCTCGATGAACAAACCTTTTTGTTCTTTCCAATGTTGAGGATGACGAGCTCGATGACTCCCTTGGTGTTGAGCAGCAGCCCGATGGAGGTGCCGTCGTGCAGCGGCATGCCGAACAATCCGGCCACGCCGACGGCGGCAGCAACCTTGAGGATCGCCGCGGCCAGTGCGGCCACCATCAACAGCACCGCCGCGCTCATGCTGGTGATCTTGGCGGTGTCCGTGCGGAGGCCGCTCATGGCGAAGAAGAGGGGCAGCAGCGTCCCCACGACGAAGTCCTCCACCTTCTCCACGATGGCCACGCCGACCGGCCCGTTGGGCACGGCGAGGCCGAACACGAAGGCGCCGAAGATGGCGTGCGTGCCCCCGGCGTCCGCCACGAGCGCGGCGACCATGACGCCGATGAGCACCGAACACTCCTGCAGCTCGGTGACCACCTCTCCCTCGGCGACGCGCCCCGCTAGGCGCAGGAGCATCGGGCGGACGATGAGGTAGCTGGCGCTGACGATGAGGAAGCCCGACACGAGCGTCCACAGGCACGGGATCATGCCGTAGCGCACGTGCGCGAGCGCCGTGGCGACGGTGAGCCCGGCCCACGCGAAGGTGTCGTTGATGAGGGAGGCGGAGATGGAGAGCTGGCCGACGTCGGTGCCGGCGAGCTTGAGCTGGGCGATGTTGCGCGCGAGGACGGAGAAGGCGGTGGAGCAGAAGGTGGCACCGAGGAAGACGGGGAAGGAGAGGCTGTTGATGAACTGGGCGCCCTGCTTGGCGTTGGTCTGCTTCCTGGCGTCGTCGGTGCTGACGGCGATGTAGCCGGTGACGGCGCCGACGAGGAAGGGCGGGAGCGCGGAGGCGGCGGCGAACCAGAAGCTGCGGAGGCCTGCGCGGAGCACGGTGTGGAGCTCGATCTCGACGCCGATGGTGAAGGTGTAGTAGATGAGGCCGAGGAGGGACATGGACTCGAGGATGAAGAGGCTACGGATGGGGAAGGCGATGTCGGAGAAGTGGGGGAGGCGGCCGAGGACGGAGGGGCCGAGGAGGAAGCCGGCGAGGATCTCGGCGATGTAGCGCGGGAGGCGGAGCGGGGTGAGGAGGAGCGCGACGAGGCGGGTGGTGGAGGTGATGAGGATGATCTGGAAGAGGAGCAGCGGGAGGGAGAAGTCCATGGGGTTATCCCCCGTCCAGATGCCGTTCATGGTGATCTTGCTGGGGTAGAAGCACAGCAGATCTGACTTGCCCGCCGACATGGTGTGGTTCCACAGCTCCGCCAGCGGGTCGCTCACCGCCGTCGACGCCATCTCGCTCGTCTGCTGTCTCCTCCGACGATCGATCCGGCGATGAGCATGCAGATTATACGGCAAGTGAAATTAAGAGAGAATGAAGCGAGAGTGGGGGTGAGGAATTGCTGCATTGCTATTTTTGCACTTGTGTGTGGTTTGTGGCTGTGAGCTCTGCACGGAACGTGTGTGCCTGCATGCATGCATGTAAAAAGGCCAGCCCGGGCAAATGAGTTGAGCAATTCGTAAAACTTGTGTTTTGGGGCATTTTCTCGTAGCAAATCAACACGCTTTATCTGTTTGGCCACCTAATGGCAACGTAGGAGACATGCTAATGCAGTACTGGAACAAGATGTGATTTGCTTTGCTTGCATAGGGATCGGAGAGAGAAGGAGCTGAGAGCCTGAGACAGAGGCGGCGGCTTCTCATCTGTTTGCATGTTAAAGCTCAAGTGGAGATTAAATGAGTTAAAGCCCAGCCCGTGCAAATGAGTTGGGCTTTAGAATCTGGCCCATCGGGATGCCGTAGACTAGAGTTTGCCGGTTGCGGGGCACAAAATATATCCGGGGCTCCCCTGACTGAGCGCCCCAACTCCTTCGGTTCGGTCCTTCCCCTTCTTCTTTCGTGCGAAGCCGGTAGCCGCCGCATCCTCGCAATCTGTTTGGAGAAGGAGGTGCCCCTAGGGTTCGTTCGCTGGCGATGGGGCTCGGTGACCGTGACGTGAAGAACAAGGAGGCGAGCGCGAGCAAGGCCACAGTGGAGGAGGCGGCCCATCCGGGCACCGGAAAGAAGAAGAAGACGAGGCTGGTCAGATTGAAGCAGGAGCTCATCGACGAGATGATGAGCATGCCCTTCAAGCACGCCCCAACGATCCCTGAGGAAAGGCTGGCCAAGCATTCGGACCAATTCCGCGCTTGCTATGCCGAGAAAAGGGCTATCACTGAGAGGATCATGGCCTTCGAGAAGAGAGCCATCGAGCAGTACCTAGCCAAGGGCTACGCGGAGGCCGAAGAGGAGGTCATCGACAACGACGTGGAGGTGGAGAAATTAGGGCACGAAGCGAATCGAAGGGGTCCAATAATTTACAAGTAATCCGTGTCTGTGTGTGAGCAAGATCAGCTAGTTTAATTTCGTGTCCGTGTGTGAGATCCACCCTGTGTTATTATGATGTAATCACCATGCATCCTGATGTCGTCCGACGACCGTTCGTGTCGTGGTTGCCGCCGGCGATGAGTAGATCGATGATCACTGGAGGTTGGCGCCAAGAGAAGGATCGGAGAAAGAGAAGAGGAGTGACGGATCGATTTGCAAGTGATGACTACATGATTTGCAAATCCCCTCCCGGCCGAGCCTTCTCGATCAGGAATTCCGCTGAATCCTATGCCGACGGAAACGCTATCTCTGACAAGTTTCTTTACCTTTCTGCATAGGAGTATTGTGTTGCTGCTGAAGGCCTGAAGCTTACATTGTTTTCTGCACTAAAAAAAATCCTTGTTCCTTGTGTTATTTATGCAATTATCTAGACATGGTTATAGTTCCATGTGCTATTTAATTATGTAATCATTTATGCATGAGACTTTAATTTGTTGATGCTCGATCATGATATTATGCCTGCAATATATATGTAGCTTCTGTTTGTGATTCTTGCTTATGTATAGGACGGCTGTGTTTAGATGGAGGGTGAAATTTTTTTCACCCTCCTTTGACCACTAATTAGGGTATTAAATAAAGTCAGTTTACAAAACTACCTCCACAACCCCTGGTAAATTCGCGAGACGAATCTAATGAGGCCTTTGACCGCACGATTAGAGGATGATTACTGTAGCATTACTGTAGCAAATCATGGATTAATTAGGCTCATTAGATTCGTCTCGAAAAGTTACGCTCATCCGTGAAGAGGTTTTGCAAATAGACTTCATTTAGTACTCCATGCAAAAAAGATTTCTTTTTGTAAAATTTATTGGAGCTCCATCTAAACATGGCCTACAGCCTATTTATGAACAACTACTCGATTGAACGCGCTAAATATCATCCTCAGGTTAATTCCATTTATTTATTTTTCTCACATTTTCCTCGAGCGATTATGACTGATCACAGGTGTCGATCAGCTGGAGTCAAATTTCATATGAGCGGATAACTATCAAACCTATCCATCAGTAATAACTTGCCTACGCTGGATTACTATTTATTGTAGTAACCTTCTTGTGCTCGCTCAACATCCGGCAAAAGGTAGAAAGGGTGTAGTATGTATTTGCTACTCAAATCAATCTCGATTCTGTGTCTGGACAAACAGCAGGCTAGTCTGCAAGCTGACCGGTGGTTGAAATGAAGCAGATATAGAGGGCTTTGGCAATTGGCACAGCGATCAGTCCCAAAAAAAAAAATATAATCCACACGTACCGTGTTCCGATTTGCATGCATTTTCTGTTACTAAAAAAAGATCTTTGTTTAGATGCGTTCTTGGACCAGCATGTTTAGATAGTCTATTACTAAGACTATCTGCAATGGTACCCTCTATATTTCACCCCCTAAAACAAAATTTAGAGATTCTGTAAAATATTCTATCCTCTAAACCTAATCACGATTGCAACGGTGTCCTGTAAAAAGTCCTGTATACGCGCCGCTCGCGCCGCTCCCTCCCGCGACGCTCGCGCCGCGCCCTCGCCGCTCCCTCCGGCGCCGCCGCCTGCGCCGCTCCCTCCGCTCTCGCCGCTCCCTCCGCTCTCGCCGCTCCCGTCCGTCAAGAGCCGAGGAGGAAGCCGTCCGGTGGCCTCCAGCAGTGCCTCGGAGCTGGCGTGGAAGCCGCCCTTGCCGAAGGCCTCGAAGATGATGGCGTCCGTGNGTCCAATAATTTACAAGTAATCCGTGTCTGTGTGTGAGCAAGATCAGCTAGTTTAATTTCGTGTCCGTGTGTGAGATCCACCCTGTGTTATTATGATGTAATCACCATGCATCCTGATGTCGTCCGACGACCGTTCGTGTCGTGGTTGCCGCCGGCGATGAGTAGATCGATGATCACTGGAGGTTGGCGCCAAGAGAAGGATCGGAGAAAGAGAAGAGGAGTGATGGATCGATTTGCAAGTGATGACTACATGATTTGCAAATCCCCTCCCGGCCGAGCCTTCTCGATCAGGAATTCCGCTGAATCCTATGCCGACGGAAACGCTATCTCTGACAAGTTTCTTTACCTTTCTGCATAGGAGTATTGTGTTGCTGCTGAAGGCCTGAAGCTTACATTGTTTTCTGCACTAAAAAAAATCCTTGTTCCTTGTGTTATTTATGCAATTATCTAGACATGGTTATAGTTCCATGTGCTATTTAATTATGTAATCATTTATGCATGAGACTTTAATTTGTTGATGCTCGATCATGATATTATGCCTGCAATATATATGTAGCTTCTGTTTGTGATTCTTGCTTATGTATAGGACGGCTGTGTTTAGATGGAGGGTGAAATTTTTTTCACCCTCCTTTGACCACTAATTAGGGATATTAAATAAAGTCAGTTTACAAAACTACCTCCATAACCCCCTGTAAATTCGCGAGACGAATCTAATGAGGCCTTTGACCGCACGATTAGAGGATGATTACTGTAGTATTACTGTAGCAAATTATGGATTAATTAGGCTCATTAGATTCGTCTCGAAAAGTTACGCTCATCCGTGAAGAGGTTTTGCAAATAGACTTCATTTAGTACTCCATGCAAAAAAGATTTCTTTTTGTAAAATTTATTGGAGCTCCATCTAAACATGGCCTACAGCCTATTTATGAACAACTACTCGATTGAACGCGCTAAATATCATCCTCAGGTTAATTCCATTTATTTATTTTTCTCACATTTTCCTCGAGCGATTATGACTGATCACAGGTGTCGATCAGCTGGAGTCAAATTTCATATGAGCGGATAACTATCAAACCTATCCATCAGTAATAACTTGCCTACGCTGGATTACTATTTATTGTAGTAACCTTCTTGTGCTCGCTCAACATCCGGCAAAAGGTAGAAAGGGTGTAGTATGTATTTGCTACTCAAATCAATCTCGATTCTGTGTCTGGACAAACAGCAGGCTAGTCTGCAAGCTGACCGGTGGTTGAAATGAAGCAGATATAGAGGGCTTTGGCAATTGGCACAGCGATCAGTCCCAAAAAAAAAAATATAATCCACACGTACCGTGTTCCGATTTGCATGCATTTTCTGTTACTAAAAAAAGATCTTTGTTTAGATGCGTTCTTGGACCAGCATGTTTAGATAGTCTATTACTAAGACTATCTGCAATGGTACCCTCTATATTTCACCCCCTAAAACAAAATTTAGAGATTCTGTAAAATATTCTATCCTCTAAACCTAATCACGATTGCAACGGTGTCCTGTAAAAAGTCCTGTATACGCGCCGCTCGCGCCGCTCCCTCCCGCGACGCTCGCGCCGCGCCCTCGCCGCTCCCTCCGGCGCCGCCTGCGCCGCTCCCTCCGCTCTCGCCGCTCCCGTCCGTCAAGAGCCGAGGAGGAAGCCGTCCGGTGGCCTCCAGCAGTGCCTCGGAGCTGGCGTGGAAGCCGCCCTTGCCGAAGGCCTCGAAGATGATGGCGTCCGTGGCCACGACGGGCTCGGCGTTGCCGTCAAGCCTGTCGAACGCGAACGTGAGGTTCCGCGCGAGCCGGCGCTCGAGGTACGCGTCGACGAAGCAGCCGTGCGTGACGAGGTCCGGCGCGACGCCGTCGTGGCGCATGTGCTCGGCGCTGAGGTGGAGGTCCCAGAACATGCACATCTTGGAGAAGGCGGTGGCGCGGATGTTGAAGGTGGTGAGGTCCGGCCGGAAGCCGGCGGCCACCATCTCCAGGAACGCGCGCTGCAGGGACTTCATCTCGATGCGGAGGCCAAGGCGGCCCATTTCTAGCACGGCGTCCTCCATGCGCGCGAGCTCGCCCGCGGCGCCGAGGCAGGAGACGGCAAGCGGGTAGAGGCGCCGCCCCGAGGCGGGGTCACGCGCGGATCCAGCTTGCTGCTCGTCGTGGATCCGGAGGTCCCCGCCGCCGTCGCCGCCGCACAAGAAGCCGGGCGGCGGCGGGAGGAGCCGGTATGCCTGCCGCCTCGTGCCCCTGCTCGTGCTCACCGTCTACAGCGTCTTCACCGTGCTCCGCATCCCCCCTGAAGCGCCCCTGCCTAAGCAGAGACTAAATGTGATACAAATTATCAGTCCCAGGAGGCTGATACACATTTATTCAACAGATGATACAGAAACTTACAACCCACGAGGAAGCGGGCACCTAATACAAACTAGGACCGCTAAAAGGTAAACTACGGCGGTAAGCCAAAGGATGAACCAGACCGGTTCAACCAAGGGATCAGAGTTCTGCGGCAGCGAAGCCATCTCGGGCGGGACCAAACTCCACAGGCAAAGTTGGGTGCGGAAGCGACCACCTATTCAGCGTCCTCAACAAAGTCCGGGTCTTCTTCTGGATTAACAACAACAAGGGTGAGTACAAAAGTACTCAACAAGCCCAATCACACCCACGGAGGGGTTAACACAGAATTATGCACAAGGAATATCAAGGATAAGGCTAGGTTTTATTTTGCCAAAAAGCTAGTTTTAACACATGCACGGGTTTATCAAGGTATAATTTAGCAAAGCAAACTCTAAGCAACAACTCTAATTAGTGGGGGTTGATCCACAAAGGATCCATCTTTTAAGCGCTACCGGATTTCCCATCCGCCGTAGCTTTTGGCACAAAGCCGAACTGTGGACCAATGGTGGTCACCCTTGGATGATGAGTGATTGACAACCGTTGTGTGGTTTGATATGTCTCTTGGCTTGTGATGTGCAGGTGTAGGATGCGACATGGCGGTCGACGGCATGCGGTGAAGGTCAAGCGCGAAAGGTTCATGCCGATGGACCGAGGGCGGTGAAGGGTGAACGAGTAGGCTTGGACTGAGGGACCCGAGGAGTCCGGGCGGAGTCATGGGTGATCCACATGGTGCACGGAAGAGCAAGAGTACATGATGGGATGAAGACGTCGTCGGTCGAGTCAAGCGGGGCGGAGGCGAGTCGAGTAGGCGGCCCGGAGCGGGAGCGAAAGACTTGGAGGCGTCGGAGGCTTGGCGGAGGCCGGACACGCGTCGACATCGGTCAACCACGTCGTGCGGCGGCGTGCAAGGAGGGTTTGACCAGTTTGGCCTCAAAACTGGGGGTGAGTCACGCCTGCGGGGTGTGCAAGCGGGTTTGCCGGTTTGGGCCTCAAAACCGGGGGTGCATCCGGTGCGGCCGGATGGCGGAATGGAGGGCACGTGGCGCCATCGCGAAGCTTGCGTCGAGACGAAGCGAAGTCGTGAAGGTCCCGTGTCCGTCCGATGTGTCTGCGAAAAATTGGACGACTTTGCCCCTGCGGGGTATGTATCGACTCAGGGGTATTTTGGTCTTCTGGCCAAATGCCTATATGTATTGGGGGGGCTGAAATTTTCAGCCATCTCTTTGGGGCTTAGTGAGGTGGGGGTTGCTCATTTGTTTGTGAGAGCCTTTGGGTGAGAGGAGAGAAGAGAGGAGAGGCTCTTGTTCTTGAGCTTTTTGCCATCCAAGTTTTGCAATACTTGTGAGTGGCTTGTAACCGGATATGGCTAAGTGATTCATAGTGTTTTCATCCTCTTAATCTTGTACCAAATCCTTTGTTCTCGGCGTTTTTCTTTTTTCGGATTTTCGGAGGTATTTTCGGGGAATTTTTGTTCTTCGCGATTGAGCCTAAATCCCGTGAGATTTGTTGGGGGAATATGTTGCTAGGATCCTTGTGA
>CM014277.1:2606148-2689328 GCA_004135705.1 Alloteropsis semialata | reverse complement strand
GGTTGTCGAGGCGCACGCTGATGCCGGCGATGCGAAAACTAACGTGCCTCAGGGCGTGCGAAGGAAAAGGAATTTTGAAAGGAAGGATCATTGAGGAATCACGAGGTGCGGGAAAATCTAGCAGAGTCTATATATATCTATATATAGAAAAAATAGATTTTACAATCTCCCAATGGTTATAATTGATTAGCGAAACTTAAGTATAGAATCAAATGAGACCAAGACGTGAAAAAGGATACTAATAATCAATGCGTAATTGATTAGCGAAACTTGGACACTAATAATCAATGCGTAATTGATTAGCAAAACTTAAGCATAGAATCAAATGAGACCAAGACGTGAAAAATAGATACTAATAATCAATGCGTTGGCTCCAATTTATTTCCTAATAGCTCGTACATTTTATTTCGCAATCACTTTCGAGTCCTTAACTTTGACGCAAGACCTTTTTTTTTTAGCGACCGTGCCTTAGCACGTATTTCATTAAGAAGAAAGCAGTTTACAGACAGTTCTTGATGCAGCCAAACAGCCTTGGCCAACACAAGAGAACAAAGGACTAACCAGAAAGAAACACTGAAGAAAGAACAACGAACGCACAACACTACAACACAAAGGCAGCAACAGAAGCACAGAGGGGGAAACAACAACCCCAGACCCTCCAACCAACCAGGCGACCCAAGGAACTAAACCTGAACCTGCACAAAGAACACCACCACCGAAGCTGAAGACTACCAAGCAACTAGGATGGCCAAGCAACCACCCAAACCACAGCACCACAACGGCCAAGCACCACAACTTTGACGCAAGACCTGATCCCCCGCTCAGTGGACCGAGTGTTATGTGGCAAAACCGGAGTGGTACACCAGGGCAGATGCGCGCGGGTCGGTTGGCGTGCGATCCTCCATAGTGAGCCGACGACGTGGCTACGCCGAATTGGATCCCGCCCAAACGCGTCGTGTCGTAATACGGCCGGGCTCCCGAGTCTCATGCTACGTGGATCCCGAAGCAAAAAGGAAAGAAATTAGGGGCATACGGCATTTTAAAATTTAGAAATAATTTGATTGAAACCATTTGACACCAAAAAGGCAGGTAATAAGGAAACAAATCACCACAATTTGGACCGGGATTATAATTGGGGCGGGATTACACATGGGCGGGTAAATCAGAGCTCGGTGACAAAAAATTTAAACTTTTGGCCGCAACTATTTTGCAACTATCAAAATTTCCCTCCCCCCTTTCGTCAAACTTTTTGGTCTGCCTTGTGGGCCCATCTAAGGAAGTTGTGAGGGGTAAGGCTGGGTAGGCTTTAGGTGAGAATTGTTTTCAAATGTTATTCTCTTTATAGTATAGATTATAAGCTTGCAGTAATTCTATCTATTTTGCATCACACGTCGTTGCATCTAATAGATGAAATTAGAACACTGAGCATGGTAGAAGGGAAGGCACATGCAACTATGTCTCACCACGGATCAACCAATATGCGAAAATTATCGATCTGCAAGGGAGAGGAGGAGAGGATCTTGGCATCAAATTCCTGGCATCAAAAATTAGGGGCATGCGGCAAAGAAAAAGGAAAGAAATAATATGGAGTCCTGGGCATTTTAAAATTTCGAAACCTGGCATCAAAAAAGGCAGGCAATTTGCTGATGGCGGCATTTGCTGATGGAGTCCTGGCGTGATGGAGTCCTGGCGTGCGGCATTTTTTAATTTTGAAATTGTTTGACACAAAAAAGACAGGCAATTAAAAGATGAAAGAAAAAGGAAAGAAATAAGGGGGTTGATGGAGTTTTGGCGTGATGGAGTTTTGGCGTGCAGCATTTTTAAATTTTGAAATGGTTTGACACCAAAAAAAGGCAGGCAATTTGGACTGGGATTGCAATTGGGGCGGGATTACACATGGGCGGGTAAATCAGAGCTTGGTGACAAAAAATTTAAACTTTTAGCCGCAGCTATTTTGCAACTATCAAAAATTCCCTCTTCCCCCCTTTCGTCAAACTTTTTGGTCTGCCTTGTGGGCCCATCCAAGGAAGTTGTGAGGGGTAAGGCTGAGTAGGCTTTAGGTGAGAATTGTTTTCAAATGTTATTCTTATAGAAAAATATTTGTCTTCCTTATTTGCCAATTGGCTTCAAATTTGGTTGCCTTGGTGCCATTGCCGTCCACTTCATCCTACTCCGTTAGCCAATACCTGTCATTATTTTTCCATAGTTCCAACTTGCCCTTGTATCCTTATCTCTCTGCGCTCAGTATCTTCCTTCTCCGTTCTCGCCCCCAGAGGAACGACAGTAGCAGGAACAAGTCGGCATCTGGGCCTCGCCCCCAGCGCGGGGATGTGCCGGGCCGCCGGGCCTCGCGCACCGCTAGAGGAGCGTTGGGCGAGGTCGCCCGCTCCAGCGGGAGCAGCTCCGGGCAGCCAGGCCTCGAGCGCCGCGCGGGTGACCACGCCCCAGTGGGAGCAGCTCCTGGCCGCCGGGCTGCGGCGAAGGACCGTCAGCTGGGCATGTTCTCGTCGTGCCGACTGATTCGCTGGCTGGTACGGCGTGGGTTGCGACACCACCAACGCTCGCGTTGCCGACCTCTTGCGCTGCGGCGAGGCCCCGTCATGGCCCCGGCGGCATCCCGCCGTCCGTCGGCAGCCAGGAAACTTGCTCACCGGCCGCGTCCCACATACCTCGGCAAGCTCAGCATTTGCTCAGTCGCGCGTTGCTCGGCCAGAACTGGTTGTCGGTCCCTCTGTCCCGTCGTCGGTGTCGCCGTTCGTGCCCCGGCTCGCCGACCTGGACCTCTCAAGAACGAGCTCACAGGCGTGATCTCCGACGGTCATCTTTTTAATCAGCGCGTAGGTAGGTCCCACAAAAACCAAAACAAAAAAAGGGAACAAGGGATAAGGACAGTAGAGACAAGGTCTCGTAACCGTATCCTGTATTCAAACGCCGCTTCACCCTTTTTGCGAGGGTAAAATTGTCTTTCTAACTCCAAGTTAACTCTGTTACCCATTCATATAGACACCGATGGCAGGAAGGGAACCAAATTGGAAGACAAAAATTTTTAATGGCAAATAAAAAAGCGATGTAAAATTGTAAATTCCAATAGTAAATAAAGAATTTTCTCAGAAAGATGAAGTGTGTATCGCATCTGCATCTCTGACCGGCCGATTGAACTGAGACGAGCCAGAGGAATCCTAGCCTGATCCATACTACAGTACAGCCCAGTGGCCGGTGCGTCTTGTAGAGACCAAGCCCAGTAGTAAGTCTCCAAAGCCCAGGGTCAGGAGCAACGAAGGTAACCAGGCCTAGCATCACGAAAATACTATACAGCGCGCGCGCGTCGGAAAGGATAGCAGCGAGCGGACACGTGTCGCCACGACCGACGCGGGGACAGCCCCGAGCGGAGGCGGCATCGTCTTCTACCTCCGTCCGCTCAGTCTTCTAAACTCCGTCCGCTGAGTTTAGCGCTGGCCGCGGGGGAGGGCGGCGGCGGAGGCGGCATCTCGCCGCCGGAGCCGGGGGCGGGGCGGGAAGGCGGGGGCTCTCCTCCAAATCGACCGGCGAACTCCGGCAAGAAGGCCATGGCGTCCATCAAGGTTAGTGCTTAGGGTTTGGGGGTTGGATTTGGGGTTAGGGATTTGGGTTTGGGGGTTTGGGGAGGGAGGGGATTCAAAGCTTCCCAACCATAGAGGGAAGGTCGGTGGAGGCAGGCCGGACCGGCGGTGGTGGCGGGCGCGGGGGCGGCTGAGGCGAGGCGGCGGTTACGCCGCCGGCCGGGCGGTGGGGGAAGGCGGTTGGGCCAGGGAGGGGCGGGGGCGTCACAGCAATGGCCCGGCGGAGCCGGGTTAGCGTGCGGGCGGGTGGCGGCGGCGGATCCGGCGGCGGTTAGCCGCCGGAGACGGGGAAGATGGGCGGGGCGGGGGCGTCACAGCATGTCGCCGGAGACGGGGAAGAAGGGAGGCGCCGAGGTAGCAGGGAAGCGACGGAGGAAGAAGAAAGGTGGAGGAGGAAGAAGAACAGTAAGAAGGAGGAATCGATCGCTGCAACGCGATGGCGGCGAACGATCGCCTAATAAAGGCCTCGCTAGCATCATGTACAGTCTTGCCTTGATTTCCCCAAAACAACGAACGTAACCAAAGCTGTCTTGCCTTTGGTTTTCTCCAAAAAGTAAAAAAAAACAAGAAAAAAGTCCTTTTTGACGTCCCTATCTATTGCTGAAGTCTGGTTTTCGTCCCTCATCCAAAAAAAAACTGGGTTTCTAACATCTCTCGTCTATCTAATCCATTTATTTTTAGTCCCTCGCTGGTTTTAACGGTGTTTTGCATGACGTGGAAGTGGCCCCACATGTCGGGTGCCTTTCTTCCACCTCTCTTCCTGCTTCCTCAATGTTCCAACCGCGCAGCTCCCTTCTCTGGTCCGAAGGGAGCGGCATGGCGCGGAGAGCGTCATGCCTGCTTGGAGGGCAGCGGCATGGCGCGGAGCCGCGAGAGCGCGCGGGCGAAGTGACGGGGAGGGAGGGAGCAAGGACACAAGGCGGCACCGCAGGCAACGACGGCGAGCACACGGACCAAAGAAAGGAGTTCCGTGGCTGGAACGTTGATGAAGAAAGAAGAGAGTGGGGGGAAGAAAGGCATTCGGCATGTGGGACCCACCCTGACATGTGGGGCCTACTGCCACGTCATGCAAAACCACCGTTAAACTGGGACAAAAATATACGGATTAGATAGATGATGAATGCTAGATATCCGGTTTTTCGGATGAGGGGCGAAAGCCAGACTTCAGTGATAGATGAAGGACGTCAAAAGGACTTTTTCCAAAAGACAATAACCTGTGCGCTGTCGACCGACGGCCTGAAACACACGGCGACCACCCTATTTGTATCTGTAAGTTTTGGCCCATCGTGGTCGTATTGGGCTGTCAGCCCGTGAAAATGTCTGTCTGGTGTAGCCCACAGACGGCCACGGCCTGATTCTCCCTCTTTTCTAGGTTTGAAAATTTGTTTTGCCGTTTCATCTTTTCTTTTTTTACCTTCTGTCCGTTCTCATGTTTCTTTTTCCTTTTGTTATTTCTTCCTTGTTTTAGAGTTAGTTTTTTATACAATTTTTTCCATTCCATTCTTCACATAAAAGGGTTTTCTTTTTTTTCCTCCATGATATCTGTTTTGCATCCAGTTAGCTTTCATGACAACCTATTAGTTTGTGATCCGAGTAAATTGAGATTTTAACCCAGCTAACACATTATCATAGGTGGGATAGTTTAGTTTATTTTGTTCTAGCTTTGCTTGTATTTATTTCTCCATATTTTTCCACTTTTATGTTTTATTGTTTAAACTCGTTTATTTTCCCCTCTTATATTCTAGGCTTGTATATGTTTCCCTTTGGCCAAGGATGAGAAAATTCCAGCCCAACTAAAGTTTAATTTAAACTTTTGTTCCACTGTTCGTATACTAATTGTTCCTGATGTATAGGTTTGTTCCCTCCATTGCAATTTTATTCCCTTGGTAATATGAATTGATAATCATCTAGAGATATTTGTTCCGCACTTCATATAGTTGTAATTTATTTCTTAACTTTTGTACTTTTGGCAATAAAAATTGTTTGACAATCTAGTTTGGACTGTCTCATAGCATTCATTAAATGTTTCATGTTATAGTTGGACTGTTAAAATCGTATCAATGAGATGTTTCATGATGCTTTTTTTAGCATTAATGAGATGTTCTATAAAGTTGTTTGGATTATTCCCATAGTATATGTTGGTTGTTCCTATAGTATATATGACTCGTTCTACTGTGTAGTTTGAGTTGTTCCATAGCATTACTGAAATGTTCCACAATGTAATTTGAGTTTTCCCATGATACTTATTCTACGTTTGTTGCCATTGTGCATACATATTGGCTCACCTCCATGAATATTTGCTAAATGATACTAGTTATTTGTTTCATATATTTCAAAGTTTGTTCCCTAGACAATATAAATTTTGTGTTGTTCATAAATATTGTTTTGTACTTTTTCCCTTCTATTCAAAGCTTTTGGTCCCTTGTGGAATATGATTGGCTAGCAAATGATCTATCAGTTAGTTGCTTATAAATACTCCAAGTGCAAAAAATATTCATTTTTTGATCCATGGAACATTGTTCTCTGTGAGTATAAATTGTTCTACCTTCATAATTGTTCGTCTCATGCTATCATTTGATCCTTTTCGTTTCAAATTTTGTTCCCTAAACAATATATGTTTCTGGTTCATAAATATATGTTCTGTTTTCTTATATTTTGTTCCTTTTATTCAAAGTTTTTGTTATATCGTGTTTGATTGGCCAACAAATATTCTATCAATTAATGGGCTGGAAATGTTTCAAGTGTACAAATTATTGTTCTTCCATCTATGAACAATCTTCCCACTGTGAACAATTTGTTCCACCTCCATGAATATTTGTTCCATGTTACTAGTTATTTGTTCTTTCCTTTCCAATATTTGTTCCTTTGAGAATATAAATTGTTCCACGTTCATGAATATTTATTCCATACTCCTTATCTTTTAAAATGTTGTTGAGTTATTTCTCTATTAGTTAAACATCTCAGTTTTTACTATGTACAAACAGATTAAATATGTATTGTCATATTGTATAGTAATTTTGTATTCATTAAGTTAAATATTTGTTAAAAATCTTACGTAGCGTTTGGATGTTGGCATTGAGAGCTGTCGGGGTTCTTTACCGCCGGCAAATAATAAAATCGTGGAGCGCGCGTCGGGCCTCGGGTGGTAGTGCAAAAGGACACGGGGGTTTATACTGGTTCGGGCCATCCATGGGGTGTAATACCCTACGTCCAGTTCGTGCTGCTCGTGTTGTTTGCACTGGTTTGTAGTAGGGGGTACAAATGGGCGAGAGAGGGATGAGTTCCCAAGTCTCTGGTGAGTGAATCGAGCTCAGTCCGGCGACTGGCTGGAGGAAGAAGAAGGTCGAGGGAGAGTACTCCTCGGGAGAGAAAGGAGGCTCCCTGCCTCCCGTAGGAGGCCCGGGAGAGAGGAGGAAAAGAGTCGATCTCTGCCCCTCGCAGGGGGCCCCCCTTGGCCTCACGCAGGAGGCCTGGCCTTCCCTTTTATAGCTCAAGGGGAGGCCGGAGGAGAAGTACAGTCAAAGGGTAAAACGGGAAAAAAGGAGGCGTGCCTGCCCATGCTATGGGGCCCGTCGTCCTTCCGAGCACTGTAGCCATGTCCTGCTGGTGTCAGTTGCGTCAGGGAGTGGTTGGCACAGTGTAGCAGCTTGACTCCGGGTGCTTCGGTCTTCTCGGAGGTTGCTTCGTTACGAAGGAGCGAACCAGTCGGAGACGGAGATCTTGTCGGGCGAATCGGAGTCTCGTCGGGCGAGGACGTAGCTTGTCGGGCGAGACGTGGTTCTTGTCGGGCGAAGGAGCAGCCCCTCGGGCGAATCGGAGAGTAGTCGGGCGAGGGAGCAGCTGGTGGAGCAACCTGTCGGGCGCTGCCTGCCACTTATCGGGCGAGCACGTAACTCCTCGGGCGAGTTCGCAGCTCCTCGGGCGAGTTCGCAGCTCCTCGGGCGAGTTCGCGATGCTGCTGTACTGCCCGAGTGGTTTTTCATGCAGTACCGCTGTGCCTTTCGCTTGTGCTATGCATGCACGTGCATTAACATAGCAGGTCAGTGGGAGTAGTTGGTGGCGTTGATTACTGCATGCATGGGAGTAGTTGGCGACGTACTCATGCAGGCATGCAGGCACTGCATGGTCCTTCGGCTTTTATGTAGTGCTGCTGCGTGAGATTAATTCCAAGAGATATTCTGTTACATGCACCCAAAGAAAGCTACCAGGAGGTTATCAGGTCTTTGCTAATTGCACACAGGAGGTGTATATCAAGCTGCAGGTTATTTTTAATCGCTGTCATTGGATACCCCCAATATTGGTATCCGACAGTAGCCCCCGAGCCTGGGAGCGAGTCGCAGANACCCCTCCCCTTCCTCACTCCGCGGCGAGCTGCGGCACCCTTCTGCCGGCGAGCCACCCTGCGCTCCTTCCTGCCTCGCAGCCTCCGACGAGCCGCGCACGCCCCTCCCCTGCCGCCCTCCTCCGGCGAGCCGTGCGCGCCCCTCCCCTGCGGCGGCGGCAGTGATGGGTCCTCATCTCCACGGACGGCAGCTCTTCATGGCTGGTGGACTGGGCATCCATGGCGCATGGAAGAGGAGGAGCTGGTGGGTGGACACGGGTTCACGTCTGCCGGCGGTGTTGTGGAAGGAGCAGCAGGGTAGAGACCGAGAGAGACAATGCCAAATCACACTTCATGCCCATCCAAACACGAATAGGTATTGGCACTCTCGTGGATTCCATCTAGCAATTCCATCGACATCCAAACAATCGCTTTGGTATTGTGACTCATTTCCAAAACCACTCTGATTTGGTATTGAGACCAATTCAATACCTAGCTTCACAATATCGACATCCAAACGGAGCCTTATTGAATTTTAATATGTATGTATATTGTCATATACAAATATTTGTATAGCGATGTAATATTCATTAGTTTTGGTGAGATAAGTATAAATGTTTGTTATGATGAACGCATTGTACCTATACTATAATTTTGTTAATGTCGCATGCTTCTTTTTTTGAGTTGAATTCATCTCCTTGACCTGCACGCATCATTTTCCAAATGATCTTCTTGTCCACAGCAACCGTTTCCTGTGGCACACTAACATTGCTACATGGCACATTGTGAACGGTAACAAGCCCAGCGATGAAAAGCTAGCCAATAAGAAAGGCATAAAAAAGCATAAAAGAAACAGTAAAAAGTGTAAACCCCAACACACTAGAAATGACCCATATTAGCTAATAACTTTGCGTACACGCACGGGTGGGCATCACCCGGCCACATGCCGCCCAAACGGGAGCGAGTAGCTCCCTGAGCTGGGCCAGTGGTGTGACCTCAATGGCCAGGGTGCCCTCCAATTTGACAAGTTTGGATCTATTTCAAGCCTATAGTGTAAATTCATGCATGACAAGTTAAAACACCAGAACTTGTGGAAATAGTTAGTAATAAATCCTATCACTATGTCTGGTGACTTTACTTGGCATATTTTCTACAAGAGTTGACGATCAGAATTGGCACTTAAGAACTGTCAATACACCCTACTTTTAAAAAAGCTTATGTGGAACTTAAGGTTGGCATACAAGATAAGGCATACTTGCACTACATATATTAGAACATCAAAGGAAGGAGCCCAGATGAAAATAAATCATACAATCTGATCAAGATGTGCATTTGTCTGTGGAAAAATGAAGGTTGGTGCGAACTCCATTTCTTATGATCGCTCTTCTTTTGAATTTATTCTGAAAACATGGCTTTCTCTCTTTTTTATCTCTTTTCTTCTTCTTTTTTTACCATGCTCAAGAATGATTTCTTTGTGAGCTTGATTTTCTATTTTTGGTTATTTACATAGACCATGTCTCTTTTGCATGAATATTTGGATAGAGATTTATAAAACATATGAAAATTTATTTGGTAGATGAACGGAGGTTGGTAACTTCCATTGTAGAAGTTTAGCATATGAAGGTCATGTGTAGGTGCTTGAACATTAAAGCAAGAAGACCTTCTTAAAAGGATCACAACAATTCGACAATGCTCAAAGAAATACCAAACAACTTATGTATGAGGTTTTTCAATGTAAGCAACTTATGGCTTTGGTAGGAATAAGAGATCACTGAGGAGCTTGTAAGGATATCAATCTATTAAAAAAAGCAAGATAAACATCCCAAGCATTATAAGCAAAAAGAGCAATATTCCTTTCATTATGTCATATCTCATTTATCAATCATTTAAATAGCATGCTTTTTTAGATAGATGTTCACAACCAATAGGTGAATGTACTAGGAATAAAAGAACATGCAGGTCAACCATATAAGAGCATATTTATCAATGGAGCATCAATGTTTATTTTTTAAATTTAATTTTAGTAATCATCTCAAGATAAAAATTATTTAAACTCATAAACCAGGGGATATTTAAGAGTAGGATGCGCAAACCATTGCTCCGAATAAAATTGGTGGTTAGAGGGGATTTGGTCAAACAAAGGGTTCGACTGAACCCCTGCCTGGTCACCTCGATCCTTTTCGTTTTGGCCGAACAAAGGTCAACATCTCATCAACTAGGGCAAAATAACCTCTTGCTTCACAAAGCCAAACCAAATCACATATGCTACACTGCGGTGTTCACCCAACCAAAGCTACCAATTTTTGTGTTCATGGTGCCCAATACACATGCACTATTTGATGACTGTATCATGAAAAGATTACATTGTAAGTGAATCCAACATATTTTGCATCATCAAATGAAATTGTTGTTTAATTTCCAGCACTTAATACAAAACATGAAGCTCTACTTAGAACACCTTTATTCTTCAATTACTTCTTCTAGGTTGCTCGTCTTCTTGAATTCTCATGGATATGTCCTTATGACAACTGCTGTGGTGGCACGGTACAACCTGGGAAACATAATTCTTACCATATTATATTCTTCACATCACAATGAGGCTGCACAAAAAAATAGCTTCTATATAGCATTATGTACTTACTTCCACATTTGCTTCCGACACGCAATGTCTTGCCGCAATCCCGTGCAAGCTGAATCACTTTAAATGCGCTAATTGCAACTTCATCTAATGCGTCAAGTATGCGACATATACAAGCCATATCAAATGGTCGCAATGAACGGCGGCACAAATTATTTGGAGAGGCATAATCTCCATTTATTTGGATGGAATTCATGCATACCCTTATCATGGTTTTTTTCTCCCCATGACAATCCTGCTCTCCGCAAGCTTGATGTGATGTAAATATGATAAAAACTACAGCAAGGGTAGTGAGTTGAAGTTTAAGGTTGGACATCATGAACAATTTTTGTGTCGCAGTTGCTAACACACCAAGTGTTCCTAAAATGCTTACCTACAAAGATAGATAAGTCTTATGTGTATTCTACTTCAACTACACATTTCTATTTATAGCGTTTGAGAATCAAAGGTTTTTTCTAAATAAATGCTCTAGTATCCAATACCCCTTGGTACAATATTAAATAAGATCCTAAAGGATGGCATTTTGAATGGATACAAATCTTTGAACAAACTTAATATATTTCACTAAGCATAAATAAAGTGCATACATAGGAAGTGTTTTAGCTTGGAGGCACATCATTAATGTAACTCCATTTGTTATGATATCTTAGAATTCTAAATTTTATTGGACAATATCAAACAAGACTCTTAGCGCCGGAGCACCCAAATAAATTCTCGGATGTGCATGAACAGGTAGGCATTGAAAATTGATAAATCTCTTCTGCTTATGATATATGTTTCCCAAAAACTAGTACCACTTTAATAATTTCAAAGTATTGAATGAAAACAAATGTTAAAAAATACATGAACAAATACAAAACTATTACACTATAAATAGAACACGAAGCATCAATAAGTGTTTAAAAACCTTTGACTATAAATAAAGCACGAAGCATCAATAAATGTTTCGCCAACTCAACTATGCTTTCTCTGGAAAGCTTTCGCTCTAGAATATTTAGAAAGAGACAATGATAAGCACGAAATGGATAAAACCAGAGCAATACATGGACATCAAACTTCAAGCTGAAAGAAATTACAAGTACTTTAGAAACAAGAAACTCCCTATGTTAAGAGTTCCTCAGAAAATACATTTACCTTAGTCTCACCATTCAAGAGACTCTTATGTTTTGCAATTGCTTCAGAAACTGCTTCTTCACTTGTTATCATTAACTTGGCGAATACTGATTTTAAATATGACCTCTTTCAGGGCTGGTAGGGATTCCTTGGCGTCGACACGTTGCACAATCTTAGTGTGATCCGGTTATCCACTGCAGCCGTCCTCCGTCCTCTTGCGAGTGAAAACGACGCGAAGATCTGAAGAGTGGCCGGGGCGGCTGGCGGGATGTGCGATGGTCGAGGATGCAGTGGCCAAGGCAGCGGCATGGATCCCTGGCGGCGAGCGGGCGAGGGGCAGCGCAGTGGAGTGGTGGTAGGTTTTTGGTGGCACGGCGAGGAGGGCAGCGAGCAGGAGAAGGGGGCGTCGATCGTGTCGTGTCGTTGATCGCGACACGTGGGGAAGGGGTGTGCGTGGATGGCGGTGCGATGGGATGGAGATCGGATGGTGCCGGTTTGATTCCGCGGACCGACGATCCATCCGATGATGATAGAAGAGACCTGCGGACCAACGTAACGAAGTATGGAGACGTGAATTGGTGGACTGACAAAAGGATGTCGGGAGGCGAAGGTGAGATGAAAAAAAACTATGAATTTAATTTTTTTAATTGGTGTAGAGATTAGAAGTAGAGAAAGGGTCGATATGATCATGACTGGTGTGCAAGCAAGTGCAGCCACATGCACCGCAGGATCCTCGCTAGATTTGCACGCCATAGTTTTTCCCAATTCTTTACATTTAGGTATTGTTTGTCCCCTTTCTAAATTGTGAATTTCTTTGCCACACGCAGGGCGTATAGTATATGGAGTGTATTTTTGCTTTCCCTAAAAACGTTGAGCATAGTAGTGCATCAGTCATTATAGGAACACCATGCATGGTGTTATGATATAGCCGAAGGCAAAAAAACACAAACAGTAGTTAAGACCGAGAATGAGAGACAAGCAACAGTAAATTATTTATTCTCGAAAATCTGCCATTTACACGTTGGAGGACGCTTCCCTTTTATAGAAAGGCCAAGGGACATCTTTACATTCCACTTCTACCCTTACAATCCAGTCATCATGCCTATGACTATACATCCTGGATAATCTAGTGTAGGATGGTCTAATTAATTTCGTGGTGTGAAAGGTTAGACTATTGACACCATGTTTGACCGTCCTCCTCCTGGCTTTGCCTCAGCTCCGAGGGCTTCAGTTGCCTTCGTCGCTCCTGGCTTTGCCTAAGTTCGCGTTCTCACCAACTACGTCGGGGCAGTCTCTCACCGCCGTCTCTCTCAGTCACAGTACCCGTGTTCGCACCCAAAATTGGCGTAGCAAGATTCGGTGCAAGAAGCAAGGCGAAGGATTGGCGCAAAGAAGGAAAAATCAGAGCCCCGACCGGTCTGACCGGTGTGGGGGACCGGTCAGACTGGTCTCTTCTTGTAATTCGACTAGGTTAGGACTCTTTTGTAGATCTGAGTTGTAATAGGACTCTACTTGCGGGACAAGCCCTACCCTCCCTATAAATATAAAGGGATTCGGCCGATTGAAGGTATCACAATCGATCAAATCAATCTACCTTTTATCGTATTTACTTTTCTTCCTCGTTACCCTACTTTTCCAACCCCATGTGCTGTTCTTCTCGCGTCTCCATGGCATGAGAAGGCGCCCTAGCTGGCCTGCCGAGCCTAGGGCAACCCTACGAGCATCAGCCCTGACGGGGTCCCTCCCGGGCAGGTGTTCGCAGGATCTACCGCCGATTCACCCCGGCACCGGTCAGACTGGTCACTGACACCGGTCCGACCGGTCCACGCAGGAGAGCGGCAAGGAGCTCTTCCACGTGCTGCACGCTCGTGTGTGCCTCGAGTGTTGGCCCTAAGAAGGCGTCAACAAATTGGCGACTCCGCTGGGGAAGAGAATTTGGCTATCATGGCCGATCCGTCAAGCCCTAGCAATATGGTGACGCTTGAAGGATTACCTGAAGATCTACTTGATGGCGTCAAGAAAACAATATATCCCTACTGATATCAAGTAACGGAACAAGGCGTCATCATGATGGATACAGCTGTCATCAATGTGCTCAGGAAGTACGATCTACCAAGGCATAGTAAGTCCACAGCCAACTTTATAAGTGGTTTGCTTAGATTTGTGGATGACTTACTTAATAGGAAAAATAGTGTAGATCTGATTCCTAATAATCGAGAGTTGGTTCTTGAAAAGCCGACTATTGATATGCCTAATCCTTGCAATAATTTGCCAAATTGTGATGTTGTTGGTCAAGAAACAAATCAGCCATCCATGGTAGAGATTGTTGACCCAAAATCCTCTAGCAAGAGCATAGAAACTACATCTAGTACTTCAACGCTCGGGGGGGCAACAGAACAAAGGCAATGGTGCTGGTTGTGCCACGACCGGTCTGACCGGTACCCAGACCGGTCTGACTGGTGCTTCATCAGGTCTAACCGCTTCACCTAAGGCTTTGCAAAGTAAATCTAAACCAAAGATGGTTAAGCCCAAAAAACCTGAGATTGGTGTTTGGAAAACAATTGAATCCAAAGGTCGTAACAAGCATCAAAGAGAAAAGCCGAAGTCTAATGAAAAACTTCAGGTTAAGTCTCAAAGACAAAAGAATGACAACAGTGCTGTTCGACCTAAAAATTCCAAACGCTCGAAATCTTCTCCAAAAGAGAAGTTTCGTAATCAGAATCGGCAAAGGAATACTTTTCCTGCATCAATGCCGTTTCCGTCACATGGATCACTTACATCTATGCCATGGGGATTTTATTGCAGCATGCCTTATTCTTATCCTCCATGGTCTTATAATACATATGTGTCGTCTCTTCCTAGATATTTTTATCCAGATCATATTATATATGAAGAGCCGACAATTAGTGAATCACCATCTATGCATAATGACCGTTTTGATCAAAAGAATCGGTCCACGTACAAAAATAAGCATTAGGTGATCAATCAAGTCTATCGTGTCAAAAAGGATGATAGATTAAATCAAAATTCAGATTTGACACTAGACATAGAAAAGCCAAACATTGAAGAATCATCTGCTAGTTCTACTGGTCAAATTGTCCCCAATGAAGATCCTGTTTCAAACAATATAGCTGAGCAACAATCAAGTTCGGCTGGGGGGCACGATGACCTCAAAGTGGCTGGTTCTGAAGGAACCGGTCTAACCGGTGCTCCAACCGGTCTGACCGGTCATGCTAAAAATTCTGGTAGAGCCGCGAATGTTGCACCAAAGAGCAAGGCGGTGAAGAAGAAGCCAAACTTTGATGAATTATTACATAAATATTAGAAAATAGCCGAGCAAAAGCAAAATCGGTTAGAAGGTCATCAAAGGAGGAGCTCTTCATCACCAAGAGCAAAGAAGCATCAACAGTCATCACATTAGTCTTCATCATTTATTCCGTCGATGCATGTGCCATGGAGTGCATATTCAGATATATCTAATCACAATCCATGGTTTTGGTATAATCCTTGATTCTCGTTCTATGATTATCAATATTATACTTGTGATTCACCAAGGAGGTACAGTTGGCCACCATGGAATGTTTTCTAGCACGCATGCTTTGCTAGAAAACAGGGGGGCATATGTTCGCACCCAAAATTGGCATAGCAAGATTCGGTGCAAGAAGCAAGGCGAAGGATTGGCGTAAAGAAGGAAAAATCAGAGCCCCGACCGGTCTGACCGGTGTGGGGGACCGGTCAGACCGGTCTCTTCTTGTAATTTGACTAGGTTAGGACTCTTTTGTAGATCTAAGTTGTAATAGGACTCTACTTGCGGGACAAGCCCTACCCTCCCTATAAATATAAAGGGATTCAGCCGATTGAGGGTATCACAATCGATCAAATCAATCTACCTTTTATCGTATTTACTTTTCTTCCTCGTTACCCTACTTTTCCAACCCCATGTGCTGTTCTTCTCGCGTCTCCATGGCATGAGAAGGCGCCCTACCTGGCCTGCCGAGCCTTGGGCAACCCTACGAGCATCAGCCCTGGTCCCTCCCGGGCAGGTGTTCGTAGGATCTACCGCCGGTTCACCCCAGCACCGGTCAGACCGGTCACTGACACCGGTCCGATCGGTCCACGCAGGAGAGCGGCAAGGAGCTCTTCCACGTGCTGCACGCTCGTGTGTGCCTCGAGTGTTGGCCCTAAGAAGGCGTCAACAACCCGCCAGGCCGCAAAGCGTAGGCCGCGAGGCAACGCCGTCGTAGGAGTGTAGGACACAGGGAGTTAGAGATCACCAGATAAGGCGATCAACACTTGAGTGGACTAAGGTAGTTTCTAATTTTTATTCCTAATTTCTATCTATACTAAAAGGATCGTCAAGAATTGAGGCGTTTGGTATCCAACTTAAAATCTGGTACCCCCTCATAAAGGGCCTACTGCGTAGTCCTGGGGTGACGAAAGTTTTCACATAACGCCCAAAGCCGCGCTTTCTAAAACACTTTCGACGTTTTGGCGGAACTTTTTTCACCGAAGATTTTCGCGTACCCGCTCTCAATCTCGCCCGCTAATCACGCGCTGTCTCTGCAGTTTCTTTCCTTCTTAAGGCCTCCTCTCGTTTCCTTCTCGCCCCGCTTCTCACGATGGCGCTCTCGGACGATGCGTCCCGCTCCTTTGTCATCCCCTCGCCCAATCTCCCCCGCCGCCGCCGGGATATTAAACTATTTGCCATCCTTGCGGATGTCGCTCCTTCAAAAACCACTCTTCCAAATGAACCTACATATTTGCCATCATGCTTCGTTAGAGTCTACATTTTTGCCATTTTCGCTGACGTGGCGTGACACCTCGCCGTTCCAGCGTGGATTGGCTACGCGAAATGACCGTTGTGCCCCTGCCTTCTCCACATCAGCCATCTCTTCCCCCTCCTCTGTCGCTGACATGTAGGACCAACAACTCAGAGTCATCTTCCACCTCTTGCCTTAGGCCGTGTTCAGATGGGGGGACAAAATTTTTTGCACCCTACTTTGACCATTAATTAGGGGTATTAAATAAAGTCAGTTTATAAAACTACTTCCACAACCCCCTGGCAAATTCGCGAGACGAAACTAATAAGGCCTTTGACCGCATGATTTGAGGATGATTACTGTAGCCAATTATGGATTAATTAGGCTCGTTAGATTCGTCATGCAAAGTTGCACTCATCTCTGAAAAGGTTTTGTAAATAGACTTCATTTAGTACTTCATGCATGCATGATTTCTTTGGACAATTTTTTGTCCCGAGGCATCCGAACACGGCCTAAATTTTTTTTAGAGTAAATCCCCTCAATGCCACTGGAATTTATAACACTCCCTTCATTGCCATTGAAATTCTTCGGTTCCCTTCATTGCCACTAGTTTAAATTTCAACTCCCTTGGATGCCATTCCGTTCAGTTCACTGGTATGTTGGTGTGATGTTGAGATTAAAAAGACAATAATACCCCTGTGAACCAAATGAATGAAAATTGAACATATTCCTTGCATGCCATTGTACAAGTCAATGATAGCATGTTCCTTGCATGCCATTGCACAACCAGAGACCAATATAGCATAATGCCATGATGAAAAAATTAAAAATAACTTGCACATATATAGATATAGAATAGATTATTTGAGCAACAAATAAGTTGTACTGATATTATAGACATAAGTAGGCTGTTCAAATAGAGTCATGCACACATAACCATACAATACATAGAGGTACTACATAACATGACTGCTCAGTCTTACATAGGTCTACTGATTCATCACATTACATTCACTTCTAGTAATTTATGAGACATATAGTCCAGCAGAAGAAAAGTAGCAAAAGGACCATCAAATGTGTGTTCCCCCAAGCAAAATGAGTTGAGCAACAATTTTCTCATCAACAGACCAAAGTTGGAGCACACAGGCCATGCATTTTCATCCACAAAAGCAAAGTAGCCCAAAACAGGAGGAATTTCACTCCAAGATTTTTCTCTTGCTTCTAGTGCCCATTGCAGGGCTATCAGGAGTAGGTGTTTTGCTTCTTGTGCACATGGCAGGACTATGAGGTGGCACCAATTTTTGCTTCTTTGACACTGCTGCAACCTTTGTTTTCTTTGCCTTTGTCTTCCTTGCCTTTGTCTTCCCTTCTCCCTTCTCTTCGACCTTTCTCTTCTTGGCCTTGGAGGCAGGTGTACTAGTTTCACAAGAAGGATACATAACAGACAATGGTTCAGGTTGGCTGGAGCCACATGCTGACCTGCACATTCATTTATTTTATTTGAGAAGCTATACAATGAACATGTGCTAATGCTTTATGATGCACTGAAAACTGAACTTACTTAGGAGTTTTTCCAGAACTGAAGGTACTTGAGCACCCTTGGCTGCATAACAGATTGAAAGATAAAGATGACTGGCAAAATAAAAAAAAAAAGATAAGTGCAATATATGTTAATTAGCTTACCTTGGAGGAAAATACATTGGAGTTGGCCTACTCATCTCTGTTGATTCCTGGACAGCTTCATGTTGCTGCTTTTTTTCTTCTTTGGTGGCCCCTTGCATGATCAATACATTACAAATACAAATATTAGTATAACTCTAAGCTGCAAGTACAAAATTTAGTAAATATACATTATATTATCTCTCAGCTAGCATGGCTGCTATGTCCTCCGGGTTACCATTTTTGCATGTATTCCAGTGGTGTCCATAACCTTGACAAACATCACATCTATGCTGTCCTTTCTTGCGTGTTGTGCTGCCAATGTTCTCAGCAGCCCCTTTGAACCTTTGGTTCTTTCTTCTGCCAGAAGTAGGCTTTAGAAGTGGTGGATGCATGAAGAAACCATGATCAGATTTCTGCCGTTGGGACTTGTCATTCATGGCAGGGATAAGATTCACATATGCAGACCTAAATGTCTCAACTGAATAATATGAGTCAACATATTTCTCTAAATGTTCTTTCATGGAACTGATGAAAGCAATAGCATGTTTACAAGGAATGCCTGAGACTTCAAATTTTCTACACGAACAAGTTCTTTCTTGTAGGTTCACCACACACTTGAAGCCATTGCTCCCCTTGACACACACTTCTGCAATATCATCTGAACATCTATGCACATCCATATCCAAATTGAAGCTCTCCTCTTTTAACTTCTTCATGATGTGTGGCAAAATAAGTCCTACAAACTTTTTTGAGACTGTCCTTCTTGTATCCCACTTTTTCATAAGAAGTTGTCTGATCTTATCCATGAAATCATCCAAATTCAAGGACTTGTATTTCTTTATCCAATTATTGCAACTCTCAACCAGATTATTGGTGACATAATCCACCTTACAATGGGTTAAGAACTGGCTTCTTGTCCATATCCTTGTGTGCCATTTCTTTATGTATTCCATTGCATCTGGTCTAGCTGCATACATCGCTTGCCAATTCTTCTCAAAGAAATATGGAGACCATGAATAAGCCGCTGCCCATAGATGATCGTCAAAAACCTTTCCATGGTACTTTTTCTTAAAATTGGACACCAAATGGAACATGCACTCCCTCTGTTCAGCTGTTGGGAACACTTTTTGCACTCCAGCCAGCACACACTGTCCAGCATCTGAACAAATTGCAAGGCCATGTGGTGTTCCTATGCAATCTCTAAGTCTCTCCAAAAACCAGGCCCAGTTATCATTGGTTTCAGAATCTATCACTCCAAAAGCCACTGGATACATCCAGTTATGACCATCTACAGCACACGCAATGGCCAACTGTCCCCTGAACTTTCCTGTAAAAAAGGTACTATCTATTGACAGATATGGTCTATACCCCTTCAAGAAACCATCTATGCAAGGTTTCATAGCAAAAAAACATTCTATTGAACCTAACCTTATTCTGGATTTTATGATGATCAATGACTACAGCACTACCAGGACAGCACCTTTCAATCTCTGCCTTGAATGTATATAAGTTATCAAAGCTCTTATCCCAATCACCAAACAGCTGCTTATGTGCTAGTTCTTTACCTGCATACACCCTCTTGTAAGGCACATCTACCTTGTACTTTGTCTTTATCATCTCCTTTAACACCTTGGCACCCCGCCTTGGATCTTCAATCACCCAATCCTTCACTACATCACACACCCAAAACTTGGATGCATTATGGACTTCCTTACTTCTTCTTGCACTTGTACAATTATGTGCATGAGGATTTTTCTTCACCTACAAGGAAAACACACAAAGTCCATTTTCAGTTCCAAATTAAACCAACCAATAGCCAAAAGAACCATATAATATCACAACTGAATTACCTTTATTGTTACATTGTCATCCATCGTAGAAGCATGTAGTCTCCACCTACATCCTTCTTCTACTTTCCTTGAACAATACACCCTCATTCTCCCTGGATCACTTTTTTCAGTTAAATATTCAAACTCATGTTTAATTGCATGGTAATTTAATGCCAGCTTAAATTCATCCATATTCAGATAAGTGCTACCAACAACCATTGGAGGGTCTTCTTTATCATAAGCAGCAGCAGAGGGTTGTATAGGATCCTTTCCAACCAACCCATCCTCTTCCTCGTAGTCCTCCTCAGACCCAGATTCAGACTCAGAGGTGCCGCCCTCAAGAGAAGCCCCAGATCTAGATGCATTGCTTAGATACAAGCCCTCCTCATCCACGCCAACAAATTCATTATCCGGTTCAGGATTTACAAGATAGGTATCATCATCAAGGTTATATTCAGTGGGCTGGCTGGTTATAGGCTTAGTGGATTGGGTGATTGTAGGCTCAGTTCGCTGGCTGGTTGTAGGCTCAGTTCGCTGGCTGGTTATAGGCTCAGTGGGTTGGGTGATTGTAAGCTCAGTTCGCTGGCTGGTTGTAGGATCGGTGGCCTGGCTGATTGTAGGCTGATTGGACTGAGTTTGTGCAGCCTTCTTTGGTATAGTAGGCCATTGAGGGATTTCTGTTGGTAGGGTATATGCAATGGCCATGTTTACAACTTTGCAATCATCATGTTTGGCAAACATTGCAATCAAATCTTGGTCTGTTTTGATTTCGATGTGGTTTTCAATGACCTCATCATAGTAGGCAACGGTGACAAGTTCTCCGTATCCTGGAGGATACTTCTCAACAATTTCATCAACTAAATCCTTGAAATTGCAGACATCTGAGTCAACAACAATGCTGATAACAAAGCAAGAAAATTCCTTTCTACTTCTAGCATTGCCCATAATGCGAATTTCCAATGAATAACTCGATTTAGGATCCATCCTGTGAATTAAAACGTCATACAAACTACAACAATTACTACCCTAACACCACAGAAACACATCATCCACAAAGAAATGCTAAGGATGGATAAATAGCGCTTACCCTGGAAGAAGCCAATCCGGTTGATCTCGATTTGAAGAAGCCATCCTCGATCATGTCCTCGCGCGCTCTGGCACCTTGCCCCGCGAGATCCTGCCCCGCACCACCGCGTGCACTGCACGCCCCTGAGCGCCCCGCGCACCTCGCGCCTCGCGCCTGAGCGCCCCGCGAGCCNGCCGCGTGCCGCCCTGTGCCCTGCGCGGAAGGGCCACTCGCCCGCCGGCCGCCGCTCTGTTTGCCTGTCTCGATCTAGGGTTTGAGTCTGGGGGTGAGTCGTCCTCTGTTCGGACTGAATCAGATAAGGCCTCTCCTTCGTGGGCCCATGCTGTCATGGACTAAGGGGCAATGTAGGCATCAAATTTTGACGGAAGTTGTTGTCTGTACAGTGGGTCCCATGAGTCAGTGATATAACATAACTGCATATTAACGGGAGTGGCATCCAAGGGAAGCGAAATTTAAACTAGTGGCAATGAAGGAAACCGAAGAATTTCAATGGCAACGAAGCGAGAGTTATAAATTTCAGTGTCATTGACGGGATTTACTCATTTTTTTTATCCACCGCATCCTCGGCCAAGGATGCCAGTATCCCAAGCTCCAATTTTCCCTCAACGGCACATCAATCTCCACGCCTGTTCACTTTAAAGATCACCGGTCCTAAAATTGCCTGCCTAATTCAGCAATTGATTGAAAGGAAGAGCGAACTTGTCAACGAGGAGACGGACTTGCGGGAGAGGGAGCACACGGGCACGTTCAGCCCACGAGACGCACTGCTCCACGGAGCCCACGCGGTGGCCGCGGCGACCGCCGGCGAGGCTGCTCGAGCTCCGGCCCAGCAGCGTCCCCTGACTCCCCTCCGCTCCGCCCCCGCGTGCCTCGCATCGCTCCCCCACGCTGCATCCCCTGACTCCCCTCCTCTCGCATCGCTCACCCGTCCCTCCGCCCCGCTGAGTGAGCCGGTGCCACCCCTCATCCGGATCCGCCCACCCGCCGACGGTCTCTCCGCCGTGCGGCAGTATGCCGCAAGTGACGGATCCAGCGCCGGGAGCCGCGGGGACGAATCAGGAGGAAACACTGGCAAGGATGGAGGCGGAGGCGGTGACGGCGAGGACGATGACTACGAGGAGGCCGAGTTCGGCCTGCTGCTGGGATCCCGACTCGGTAAGCAACTATCTCAGCCTCGGAGCCTCCCACCGCTCCGTCCGCCTCTTCTCGCGTCTGACTCGTGGTCTCGCACTCGCCCCCGCGCGCTCGCTCCGGCACTTGCCCCTACGCCTCCGCGCCCCCGCGCGCTCGCCCCTACGCCACCGCGCCCCCGCGCGCTCGCCCCTACGCCGCCGCGCCCTCGCGCCCCCGTCCAGCTGTCCGCATCGGCGCTTCCTCGAGGCCGGCGGCCACCCTTCGTTCCTTCCCCATCCGGCATCCATCTCGGCGTTTCCAGCCTGCCGGCCGGTGACTCGGCTGCTGGCCTGCTGCGGCCGCAGCCAGCGGTGAGGGCGCGAGCTGCGAGGCCATGCGCGCAGCTCAGCGCCTCAGCGAGCCAGGCTCCGCGGCTGGCCGGCGGCCGGCCTAGGGCCTGGGCGCCTGGCCGATTGCTGCCGCGTGCGGGCTACCCCGAGGCCGGCCGTGTCCCCACGGATTGGTACTTCCACCATTGATCTACTCCTCCACTGAATCTTGCTTGTTGCTTCTGAATTGAAGGTTGAAAGTTAGATTCAGACATCCAGTTGGCATTTATTTTACCGGTGGGCAGCACATGCCTAGCTTACCGGTGGGCTTCCGCGCCGGGGAAGGGGGCGGGCGGCCATGGGGATGGAGGTGGTGGCGGGGGACGTGGCCAGGGCCGGGGCCGGCCGGGCTACTGCGAGCTGCACCGTCGCTGGTAAGTTATCGTCTCAGATCCAGTCCGCCGTGCTGGGTCGATCTCCTATTGCCTGTAGTGCCTCTGCCTTAGATGAATCAGTAGTAGTGTGTTCAGTGGCCTTGGCGTGACTTTTTTCTTCATCTCCTTCATTAGTGAATGGTCCCATGAACCATGGGATAGGTAATTTGGCATACTCTGGTTACTAGAAAAAAAAAATCAAAGAATAGGGATGATGACTCTGAATTAGGAGACACATGCCTAGCTTATCATTTTTGCGGCTGAAGAATAGGAGACCTAACTCTGCTTATTCTGGCAATAGGAGTCCAAACTCTGCAGTAGGAGAGGCGGCGTATTCATCTGGGATCACTACTAGGCAGTTCGTAAATGGCATGAGAAGTTTGAGGTAGCGCTGTCTATTGCTGCATACAATAAGACCATCTCTATTTGTTGCAATTCATCAAAGGTAAATGATGCATAATGCATGCATAGCAAATTTATAGTCTTAACAATTTTTTTAACACTGCTTAGCACTCAAGCAAATCTACTATTTTAGGTTGGCAAATCTACTATATTGATGTTTACCAACGCGATACACCCTGTTGGAGGCTTGATGCGGCACGCTACCGGTTTGGCATTCGTGTTGGTGATTTCTGCCGGGCTCGCTGGAGGGCGATGAGGTGCACCACCTGGTGATCACCGCAGCTGCAAAAGGTATGCACATGCTCTGCTCCTATGGTCGTTTGTGGTTTGAATCGAAATAGGATTATTACTTTGGTGGAGACCATTATATTTAGTGTTTGATGAATTTATGGGGCAGGTGTCATCTCTATAAATATTATGTTATGAAATTTTTAGGTAATTAGATCACCCTTATGTCAGCCCAGGGATTATTAACACAGATGAAAGTTGATGGCTTTATAAAAATTGCTTAGCATTTTTTGATCTCAACGTGATCACAGTGACCTAGAGTCCTAGATGTACTCAAGTGAAAATTCCAGAATCCAGTACTGTTTATATTCCATCTTTTGATATGCTTAGCATTCCCTGCTTTCATGGTAGAGTTTTGGCATCAGCAGCATTATTATTTAAAAGGTTTGGAGATTATTTTGGCAGTCACTAGCATTGCTATTTAAAGGGTTTGGATTCTATGTTTGAAGCTGCCCCATTTGGTTTTACTTATTGATTTAAAATTCTCATTTATCTTTGAGTATTTTCTTTGTTTACTAGATTTTCCTGAGGTCTGCTATAATGTTGGAAATTGTTTGTGCTCATTGGATCATAACTCTATTCCCAGGAGGTACACCAGACAATTTGGAAAGATTGCTCACTTGTATTTTCCTATCTTTCAAAGTATTTGCTTCATAGTTGTTTGTTTCAAAGTATTTGTTTCCTCACATTTGTTTTAAAACTTTTGCAGGTACAGGTACCAATCTGATTATTCATACCAACAGGCAAGCAACCCAATCACCATTTCATCTCCTCCCTTTTAGTCTTTTTTTGTTGTCTTTGATCCCATCACACTCAAGCTAGCTGTTCCATGCCTACATACCTCTGTAATAATTGGCAATAAATCTGTTCTTAAATGGTTGTCATGTTTTTTTGTTAAAAAATTGAAATGATGTTGCCATCGTGTGGTCGGTTAAGAACTTAGTGTTGTCCAGTAATAACTGTGCAATTCTGCAATCGAGGTATGCAGAGCAATTTCGTCTCTTAACTTACAAATTTTCTTTTTAACTGCTAATGCCCATAAGATGGTGCTTCTTACATTTTTCTTTTTGCAAAGTAATGACTGTTGCTTGACAACCTCCTATTGTTAACAGTCTAGCAGTCTATGCATGTATGGTTTCACTACAAGTACAACTTTTATTTTTTTAACTCTTTAAGAATTCTTAGTGGCTTTTCCTTATCCAACTTAGGAAATTGATGGTCAAGCACTCAAGTGGGAGCTGGAAAACAAATCTACCTTGTGTTGCTCAAAGGCAAAAAAAACATATACTTAAAAGGCTGAGCTGATGTTCAGTTTAACAAATACCATGTTTGATCCGAGAATAGCATGGTTCAGATGAGCTATGAGGAAGCATAGCATGTGAGTATTTGTTTGTTGATACAAATTTTTTTTCTCTGTACTTATTTGGATCATTCACCATGCATTCTGTCAAACGAACCATGAAATAACATACAAAGATTAGGTTTATGTTTGATCACCATGAACTATTCAAAGAAACTTTACTCTGATTTACTTCTGCTGGTAGGGGACGGGAGAATGTATACTACTTCATTAAGATTTCTTACTGAAGTAGTATACTAAGAACTGGGCAAAGAGGTTAGGGCCAGGAAGGACACAGTCATCCTGTCGGAAACAACCACCTCTCCTCTATTCAGGTACAATCTTCTCACTGTTCTAAATAATCTTGCAGTATTAATTTGGTAGCAACCTTGCTGAAATAGCAGAAGCAAAGGTTTCGACTCAATTTGCACAATTTACTTGTTTTCAGTTAGTTTTCTTGCATGTTTAGAAATAATGGGCCCAATTTGCATTGTTCAGAATTCAAAATTAGATAACCAGGAACTTGATTAGCATTCTTCTGTTAAGAACTAATCTCCAATTTTGATCTTATGGTTGTTAGTTCCTTATTTTCTTCAGAGCAAAAATGCTGGCATGCTGCAACTCAATGGCATCCTTCTCTACTGCTAATATAAAATCAAATCGCTAAGAACCTGCTAATACATTGGTCATTTGTCATTTTCCTTGTGCCCATTGATTCTAAATTATATGCTTGCAGGAAATAATGGAACTAGGAGTACCGACATTTTAGCATGAAGTTCTACTTTTGCATATACTGTAGCCATAACTATATTCTACATTTTCTTCTTTGTGCTCTGTATTTAGGTTTGGAAGGGGAGTCATGTACATAGGTAGTGTATCCTGATATTGATTTTCAAAAACAATAACCGAGTCAACAAGAACAAGTACTAGGTTAGCTATTCTTTCAAACTCATGCAATGAAAAGCAAGCGCCAGGTAATTCCAGCTCCCCCCTTCCCTTGTTGTTGCGGCATTAGTAGGAACATAAAACTCTGAAACAAAATTTGGCAGCAAAGGGGATCTCAGCCAGTGACTTCATCCCCTCCCAAATTGAAGGTACGACAGAAAATACTGAAAAGAACCTGTCCCATATGTCACAAAAATTTGTGATTTTTTCTTACATGAATTTATCTCCTCTGCCACAGACCATCTGTTGAAAATGATGCCTGTGTTGGTTACCAAGTGTCCTATAATATAATTATTTGTTTGATTTGTATATTTGATGGCCCCTGAATCAGGGTTGGTGAAGATGTTGTGCCATGGAAAGGAAGGGCCTAGATGTGAAAGTTATGGCGTTGGTAAGTAAAATTTTGCGCAATATATTTCTATTCGAAAGATTGCTAAGTTCTTCATGTGGTACATTCCTTATGCTAGGCTTATTATAGCTCTTTTTTTCAGTTGGCAGAATGTCACTGTTGTTAAATATGCAAAACTTTTCTGTCAGTTGTTTTTTAAATCCCCCACATCTATAGTTTTAGACCGACTCTGTATGTTTTGCTGGTTAATGACTATTTAGAATGCGATTTCTAAATAGACTTGGTTACTGCATAAATCTAAAAACATTGTTATTCCATCGCTTCACAGTTTGGGAGCCCTTGTCTATGCTTTATGGATTGTCTGGTAGCTCAAGATGGACAGACAGGGTCACAGGGAGCTAGGGCTTGAACTAGCAGCTTACAGGTACATCAATTGAACAATGCTTATTTGAATTATTATGCAGTTCACATATTTTCGTGGCATTTGTCATCCTCTGTTTAAAATGATTGGCCTTGAAGCATGTTTATACTATTTCTTATGTATACAAAAATTGTGTTTTTTGCAATGATACCAATGAAAATATTCAGAAATTCACAAAAGCCAATATGGATCACTTGTGATAAATAAGGGATATAGCCAGTAGTGGGAAATAAAACATTGGGTATCAGTCATTGCTGTGAATTTTTTTCCACTTTCTTTACCTAAGGTACACCATATGCATTCTTTTTTGGGTATCAGTCATTGCTGTGAATTTTTTTCCCACTTTCTTTACCTAAGGTACACCATATGCATTTGTTTTTGGGTATCAGTCGTTGATCTCAGCAAGAAATTGGCCTTCCACGTCTGCCTTGCTCTTTCTAGCCCAAAACATATTTTCCTATATATTTTTGTTGCCTTAGGGACCTTCAAGGGTGTGCTTGAAATCCAATTACATATCGCTTCCTTAAGCAAGGGTCAATCAGTCATCAATGTCGCATGATCAGTTAAATCTTTATTCCTTGGTATTAAGTTCTATCTCCAAAACATAATACCTGAATATCTGAGTTAGTCTGAATCATATTCATTTGAGTTAATTTTTTTGTTCCGTGTAAAAAAATCATACTTGAGTGCCTGAAGTAGTCTGAATCATTGCAGAATAATTAGGTAGCAAACATGGATGCTAATATCAGTAATGCTGACAAATAGTGCATCCACTTAATCTTTTTTTTTGTTTTTTAATTTTGTTTTCATGTGTAAATATCATACCTGAATACCTGAACTTCTCTGAAATTCTAAATCAGTTGCAGAATAATTAGCTAGGTTCAAGGTCATGATGCTATTTTTTGTTCTAAACCAACTTTTGAATTTACAAATTTTGATGTTCTCTGCAGTGTTGGAATTCTCACCTCAACAATGCAATCAAGGAGGATATTGAGGGTGGCAGTTTGTGCTACACTAGCTTGCTTCTGAAGAAATACATAGATAGCTTGACAAACATTGTGACATTTGGGACAAGTTTTTTTTTCAGTATTTTCTGTCGAACCTTTGTATTGGTGCAAATGCGAACACTTGTATTGCTTATTTGGCTGGTCACTTTTCTTTTGTTGGATGTTCTTCACCTAGAGCTTTATGTGTTTTTATTGCCACTTATGGTTGCAATGCGTGCGTGGAAGGCAATGTCGTTTCCCTCTTTGTGTGCCAAAAAGAGCAGCAGCAGGCATGTCGTTTTCCTCCCACTGTCAAACTCTTTTCATTGAAAAAATGGACAGCCACAAAGCTCAGCATAACTGCCATCTGATTTAGACTATTCGTGCATGTGTATGGGTCATGTCAATTTTGTTTGGCAAAATTGGTACATCTGTTTTTATTGCTAATTTTATTGTATACATTTTTTCCCCTTAGCAATGTAAGGGCATGAACTGCAAAGTAAAACTAACGACAAAGAACTAAAACTCTTTCTTCCAAATTGGCGCGCTGTCCAGTGTGTTTCTGATTTAGACTTTGAGAAATGGACAGGCTGAATTCAGTCGTTTGGTGTGCATCTGATCACTCGCATGCATGCCAATTAATTCTGACCACAATTTTAGTTCCGATATTGGAACACTACTGATACTATTCCGATCCTACGGAGCTACCCAAACCGTCCTCTAGATCCGATGCTATTCCTACGGGCCTGTTCTGGCCGCGGTGGCCTTCCTGCCGCCGGGAAGCCATCGCCGCCCATGCCCAGCTCCGCCGAAATCACCCCAGCAGCCGGCCTCGCGTACGACTGCACCACCAGCACCGACGCCATCGTCTGGAAGTCCCTCGATGCCAGCAGGTCCCCGATCGGCCCCAGCTCCGGGCACTCGCTCCACTCCGTCATGCCGGCCGTCAGATCCGGCAGCCCCGGCTTCTTGCCCACCACGAACAGGTCCTTTCCCAGCGCCTCCACCTCCTGAATCTGCGTCACCATCTCGCTCGCGTTGAACACGCCCCGCTCCCGGTACTCCACGCCCGCGCCGCCGTCGCCGCCGGCGGCGCTCATGCCGTGCGCCCGCTCCAGGAACTCCCGCAGGCAGGCGTCGTCGGCCTTGCGCTCCTTGAGCGCATCGAACTCGGTGCCCGTGAAGTTGCCGCCCTTCTGGACGAACCGGAGCACGGTGAGGTCGATGGCCGGGTTGTACACCATGCGCGTCGCCAGGGCCACCACCTCTCGGTCGTCGCGGCCGCCGAAGAAGAGCGCCGCCACGCGGCACATGGCCCCCGGCACGCCGCCCAGGCCGCGGTCCACGAGGACGCCCACGGTGCACGGCGAGAAGCGCAGGATGTTCTGGTTCAGCGGCTGGATCCCCGGGTGGAACACCTCCAGCCCGCCGTCCACCGACCGCTGCTTGTGGAAGGGCAGCAGGATGAGCGCCGAGTGCTGGTCCTCGGCGGCGGATGTCACGTCGTCGTGCATGCTCACATACGGCGACACGGCCGCCACCGTGCGCGCCGACACGCCCACCACGTTCTCCTCGTACGCCATGAAGGCGTTGGAGATGTGCTTGAACTGCAGCTCCACCTGGCTGCGCCCGTGCGCCGAGTGCTCGAAGGAGGACGACGGCGCGGAGGCGTTGATCAGCAGCAGGGCCGACGACCGCCCGGCGAACTCGATGAGGTGCAGGGCTTGGACCGCCACCGGCGACCGGTCGGAGGGAGACGCCACGTCGATGAGGGTCAGGAGCGCGGGGACATGGCGCGGCATGTGCACGCAGGCGAGGACGTGAAACACGGCATCCGGCTGCGGCCACGCGATGGTGCGCCGCTTGTAGAACACGAGGCGCCGCGCCGGCTTCACGATCGTGGCCATCAGCGGCGTCACCAGCGCCGTGATCAGCGCCGACATGAACACCAGCACCGTGAACGACTGGTCGCTCATGATCTGCATATATGTGGGTGTATGTGCCTTGTTCAGTCATTAGTGTACTAATTAATAAACATGCATGCATGCTCGATGAACAAACCTTTTTGTTCTTTCCAATGTTGAGGATGACGAGCTCGATGACTCCCTTGGTGTTGAGCAGCAGCCCGATGGAGGTGCCGTCGTGCAGCGGCATGCCGAACAATCCGGCCACGCCGACGGCGGCAGCAACCTTGAGGATCGCCGCGGCCAGTGCGGCCACCATCAACAGCACCGCCGCGCTCATGCTGGTGATCTTGGCGGTGTCCGTGCGGAGGCCGCTCATGGCGAAGAAGAGGGGCAGCAGCGTCCCCACGACGAAGTCCTCCACCTTCTCCACGATGGCCACGCCGACCGGCCCGTTGGGCACGGCGAGGCCGAACACGAAGGCGCCGAAGATGGCGTGCGTGCCCCCGGCGTCCGCCACGAGCGCGGCGACCATGACGCCGATGAGCACCGAACACTCCTGCAGCTCGGTGACCACCTCTCCCTCGGCGACGCGCCCCGCTAGGCGCAGGAGCATCGGGCGGACGATGAGGTAGCTGGCGCTGACGATGAGGAAGCCCGACACGAGCGTCCACAGGCACGGGATCATGCCGTAGCGCACGTGCGCGAGCGCCGTGGCGACGGTGAGCCCGGCCCACGCGAAGGTGTCGTTGATGAGGGAGGCGGAGATGGAGAGCTGGCCGACGTCGGTGCCGGCGAGCTTGAGCTGGGCGATGTTGCGCGCGAGGACGGAGAAGGCGGTGGAGCAGAAGGTGGCACCGAGGAAGACGGGGAAGGAGAGGCTGTTGATGAACTGGGCGCCCTGCTTGGCGTTGGTCTGCTTCCTGGCGTCGTCGGTGCTGACGGCGATGTAGCCGGTGACGGCGCCGACGAGGAAGGGCGGGAGCGCGGAGGCGGCGGCGAACCAGAAGCTGCGGAGGCCTGCGCGGAGCACGGTGTGGAGCTCGATCTCGACGCCGATGGTGAAGGTGTAGTAGATGAGGCCGAGGAGGGACATGGACTCGAGGATGAAGAGGCTACGGATGGGGAAGGCGATGTCGGAGAAGTGGGGGAGGCGGCCGAGGACGGAGGGGCCGAGGAGGAAGCCGGCGAGGATCTCGGCGATGTAGCGCGGGAGGCGGAGCGGGGTGAGGAGGAGCGCGACGAGGCGGGTGGTGGAGGTGATGAGGATGATCTGGAAGAGGAGCAGCGGGAGGGAGAAGTCCATGGGGTTATCCCCCGTCCAGATGCCGTTCATGGTGATCTTGCTGGGGTAGAAGCACAGCAGATCTGACTTGCCCGCCGACATGGTGTGGTTCCACAGCTCCGCCAGCGGGTCGCTCACCGCCGTCGACGCCATCTCGCTCGTCTGCTGTCTCCTCCGACGATCGATCCGGCGATGAGCATGCAGATTATACGGCAAGTGAAATTAAGAGAGAATGAAGCGAGAGTGGGGGTGAGGAATTGCTGCATTGCTATTTTTGCACTTGTGTGTGGTTTGTGGCTGTGAGCTCTGCACGGAACGTGTGTGCCTGCATGCATGCATGTAAAAAGGCCAGCCCGGGCAAATGAGTTGAGCAATTCGTAAAACTTGTGTTTTGGGGCATTTTCTCGTAGCAAATCAACACGCTTTATCTGTTTGGCCACCTAATGGCAACGTAGGAGACATGCTAATGCAGTACTGGAACAAGATGTGATTTGCTTTGCTTGCATAGGGATCGGAGAGAGAAGGAGCTGAGAGCCTGAGACAGAGGCGGCGGCTTCTCATCTGTTTGCATGTCAAAGCTCAAGTGGAGATTAAATGAGTTAAAGCCCAGCCCGTGCAAATGAGTTGGGCTTTAGAATCTGGCCCATCGGGATGCCGTAGACTAGAGTTTGCCGGTTGCGGGGCACAAAATATATCCGGGGCTCTCCTGACTGAGCGCCCCAACTCCTTCGGTTCGGTCCTTCCCCTTCTTCTTTCGTGCGAAGCCGGTAGCCGCCGCATCCTCGCAATCTGTTTGGAGAAGGAGGTGCCCCTAGGGTTCGTTCGCTGGCGATGGGGCTCGGTGACCGTGACGTGAAGAACAAGGAGGCGAGCGCGAGCAAGGCCACAGTGGAGGAGGCGGCCCATCCGGGCGCCGGAAAGAAGAAGAAGACGAGGCTGGTCAGATTGAAGCAGGAGCTCATCGACGAGATGATGAGCATGCCCTTCAAGCACGCCCCAACGATCCCTGAGGAAAGGCTGGCCAAGCATTCGGACCAATTCCGCGCTTGCTATGCCGAGAAAAGGGCTATCACTGAGAGGATCATGGCCTTCGAGAAGAGCGCCATCGAGCAGTACCTAGCCAAGGGCTACGCGGAGGCCGAAGAGGAGGTCATCGACAACGACGTGGAGGTGGAGAATTAGGGCACAAAGCGAATCGAAGGGGTCCAATAATTTACAAGTAATCCGTGTCTGTGTGTGAGCAAGATCAGCTAGTTTAATTTCGTGTCCGTGTGTGAGATCCACCCTGTGTTATTATGATGTAATCACCATGCATCCTGATGTCGTCCGACGACCGTTCGTGTCGTGGTTGCCGCCGGCGATGAGTAGATCGATGATCACTGGAGGTTGGCGCCAAGAGAAGGATCGGAGAAAGAGAAGAGGAGTGATGGATCGATTTGCAAGTGATGACTACATGATTTGCAGATCCCCTCCCGGCCGAGCCTTCTCGATCAGGAATTCCGCTGAATCCTATGCCGACGGAAACGCTATCTCTGACAAGTTTCTTTACCTTTCTGCATAGGAGTATTGTGTTGCTGCTGAAGGCCTGAAGCTTACATTGTTTTCTGCACTAAAAAAAAATCCTTGTTCCTTGTGTTATTTATGCAATTATCTAGACATGGTTATAGTTCCATGTGCTATTTAATTATGTAATCATTTATGCATGAGACTTTAATTTGTTGATGCTCGATCATGATATTATGCCTGCAATATATATGTAGCTTCTGTTTGTGATTCTTGCTTATGTATAGGACATATACTACAGCCTATATATGAACAACTACTCGATTGAACGCGCTAAATATCATCCTCAGGTTAATTCCATTTATTTATTTTTCTCACATTTTCCTCGAGCGATTATGACTGATCACAGGTGTCGATCAGCTGGAGTCAAATTTCATATGAGCGGATAACTATCAAACCTATCCATCAGTAATAACTTGCCTACGCTGGATTACTATTTATTGTAGTAACCTTCTTGTGCTCGCTCAACATCCGGCAAAAGGTAGAAAGGGTGTAGTATGTATTTGCTACTCAAATCAATCTCGATTCTGTGTCTGGACAAACAGCAGGCTAGTCTGCAAGCTGACCGGTGGTTGAAATGAAGCAGATATAGAGGGCTTTGGCAATTGGCACAGCGATCAGTCCCAAAAAAAAAAATATAATCCACACGTACCGTGTTCCGATTTGCATGCATTTTCTGTTACTAAAAAAAGATCTTTGTTTAGATGCGTTCTTGGACCAGCATGTTTAGATAGTCTATTACTAAGACTATCTGCAATGGTACCCTCTATATTTCACTCCCTAAAACAAAATTTAGAGATTCTGTAAAATATTCTATCCTCTAAACCTAATCACGATTGCAACGGTGTCCTGTAAAAAGTCCTGTATACGCGCCGCTCGCGCCGCTCCCTCCCGCGACGCTCGCGCCGCGCCCTCGCCGCTCCCCCTCCGCTCTCGCCGCTCCCGTCCGTCAAGAGCCGAGGAGGAAGCCGTCCGGTGGCCTCCAGCAGTGCCTCGGAGCTGGCGTGGAAGCCGCCCTTGCCGAAGGCCTCGAAGATGATGGCGTCCGTGGCCACGACGGGCTCGGCGTTGCCGTCAAGCCTGTCGAACGCGAACGTGAGGTTCCGCGCGAGCCGGCGCTCGAGGTACGCGTCGACGAAGCAGCCGTGCGTGACGAGGTCCGGCGCGACGCCGTCGTGGCGCATGTGCTCGGCGCTGAGGTGGAGGTCCCAGAACATGCACATCTTGGAGAAGGCGGTGGCGCGGATGTTGAAGGTGGTGAGGTCCGGCCGGAAGCCGGCGGCCACCATCTCCAGGAACGCGCGCTGCAGGGACTTCATCTCGATGCGGAGGCCAAGGCGGCCCATTTCTAGCACGGCGTCCTCCATGCGCGTGAGCTCGCCCGCGGCGCCGAGGCAGGAGACGGCAAGCGGGTAGAGGCGCCGCCCCGAGGCGGGGTCACGCGCGGATCCAGCTTGCTGCTCGTCGTGGATCCGGAGGTCTCTGCAGCCGTCGCCGCCGCACAAGAAGCCGGGCGGCGGCGGGAGGAGCCGGTATGCCTGCCGCCTCGTGCCCCTGCTCGTGCTCACCGTCTACAGCGTCTTCACCGTGCTCCGCATCCCCAGCTCCTCCCTCGTCGTCACCACCGCCGATTCAGGTAACCCCGGTGCTCCAGGCCCAAATCCTTCCTGCTCTCGCCGCCGCGGATTGCTCACTTCTCCCCGTGCCTCTGTCTGCGCACGCTGAAATGGCGACCCGGTCCTCTGCAGAGCGCGTGGTGCGGCGGGAGGACTTGGAGGCGCTCAAGACCCACCTGCCGTCGAACCAGAACAGCCTCGAGGCCCGCGAGGAGACGCGGTCCGTCGCCTCCCTCCCCTACTCCGGCGCGCCGCGCGGCAGCGAGAAGGTCTCGCGGAGGAACTTGGTGAACTCCGGCATGGTGTGGCCCAGCGGCTCCCGCGCCGGGTCGATGCTGAACTCCTTGTGCATCCGGATCCCCACCACGGCGCCCGGGAAGCACCGCACCTTGTCGTCCTTGTCCATGTCCACGATGTCGTGCCGCGACAGCCGCTTCAGGATGGCCAGGTACTTGCCGGCGTACCAGTGCTGGTAGTTCTCCACGACGAGCGGCACCTCGCCGTTGAACCGCACCGCCTGCAGGTACAGCGGGATCAGGATGTCGCTGAAGTCGTGCCAGTAGTTGCCGGTGAGCCCGCCCATGGCGAACACCAGCGCCGGCACGGGCGACCGCACGTCGCACGCCGGCGCGTCGGCGGCGGAGCCCAGCTCCCGCACCGTCACCTCCTTGATCGGGGTGCTCGGGGATCCGCCAGATTTGGGGAAGAAGGGAGCCCCCTCCACAATACCGGATCCATTAGAGGATGCCGCTGCACTCGCTCCCGGATGGAAAAAGACGGCACTGTAGCGGTTCTGGGTCTTTTACAGGCCACCGCTGCAGATAGCCTAAAGGATTTGTTTTTTTAGAGGGGCTGATAGGCCGCTACCATCGGACCTTTTTCTTCTCATTGCATCGGTAGTGGCCCAAGCCCAATCTCAGGAGATAAAAAAATGGCAACCGTCGTCGTTCTTCCGAATCGATCCGATTTTTTGGAGAGGGAGACGTTAGGGCCGGCTGGCTGCCCGGCTCGATCGCGGGAACCGTGATGGCGGGCGGTGACCGTGACGACAGGAGGAGATCCCTGCGGTTGATGAAGAAGAAAGAAGCGGGCGCGTCGGAGGAGTCTCAGATGCTGTGGCTCAAGGAGGAGGCAAAGCTTCTCAGGAATCGCCAGCAGGAGAGATGGGCTCTCGAGGATCGCCGCCGGGCGGAGAAGGCCCTGGCGGCAGGGGCCGGAAAGGATGATCGCAAGCTGCCGCCGCCAGCGGAGGCCCAGCCAGCAGAGGCCGGCCGAAAGAAGAGGAAGAAGGTGGTCAAGAAGATTGTGCCGCAGCAGCTCATCGAGTACATGACACTGAATCCCCGCAATCCCTTCCCTAACTTCCGTGAAGAAACGCTGGGCAAGCGTTCTCAAAAGTTCCGCGAATTCTACTTCGAAGAGAAGGCTATGGCCGACAACTTCTTGGAGTACGAACAGGCCCTCATCAAGCAGTTCCGTACCAAGGGCTATGCGGTGGATTATTCAGAGGTCACTGACTACGATGACGAGGACTAGGGCAGGAAGTAAAAGAGGTTAATTATTTGCAAACAATCTGTGTGTTACCGCCTTGTAACAGTGATGATCGATTCCCATGCTATTTATCGTCCTGATATAATTATCATTCCTTGCTAAGGGTGTTTCTCTTTTTTTTTTAACGAACCAGACAGAAGAGCTGCCGATTATATTAAAGAGAAGAAGAGGCCTAGATACAACAAAAAAAAAACACCATCGGCAAGTTGGATTGGGTCATCAACATCCGCCGCAACTCTAACACACCACTCACTCAACACAAACAAACAAACAAGGGCCGGTTGGATTGGGCCATCAACACGCGCCGCACTACTCAACTCAGCAAACAAAACACCGGCCGGTTCGATTGGGTAATCAACACGTGCCGCCGTCGCACTCGGTTGGATTGGGACATCAACACACGTCGAACTCAACTCATCTCAAGCAGATTTTACTCCGCCCGACAACTGCTGCAGAACCGAAGCATTCCCACGGCATCCACCAAACTTCTCACACTCATGTAGTCAACGAAACCTCCAGGCGTGACCCTGCATCGACAGGGAACCGAGAGAAGCAGACCGCCCCACACCGAGAAGGCCACCGCCATGCGGGACCCTTCGCGAAGGTGCAGCTGCAACACCACACTCCACCTGACAGAGTGATACCACCAAATCCGGACCTCACGCAGGCTGCTTCGCAGTCGCCACCACGACAACACAATGCACGGGGGCCTCGCCACATCCGTCGTTGGACTCGACCTCACTCAAGTCGTCTCGAAGAACTCCACGTCGCGAATTCGTTTCTGTTGTCGCCGTCTAAGTGGTCGGCGATGATGCCCAGCTCCCCAAGATCTCCATCAATCAGCCAAGCCGACGCTGCAAGTCGGCTTCGCCTCATTGCTTCACCCGCGCACATAGCACGAACAGGCCCTCATCAAGCAGTTCCGTACCAAGGGCTACGCAGTGGACTATTCAGAGGTCACTGACGACGAGCACTAGGGCAGGATGCAAAAGAGGTTATTTATTTTCAAACAATCTGTGTGTTACCGCCTCGTAATAGTGATCGATTCCCATGCTATTTCTCGTCCTGGTATTATTATCACTCCTTGCTACGGGTGATTCTCATGTTTTATGATACTGGAATCATAGGTTTTGGAATTTATGGATTTGTTTTATGCTAGTGAATCACCAGATTGCAATTGCTGCTAAAACGATCAGCACTAGTCTTAGTACATATTCCCGTTCTTACGTACACTTAACTAAATTCTTTTATTCACTTTCCGAATTTATTTAAGCAATAACTAATCCCATTCTGAATTTTTGAACCCAAATGGATACCTTTTGCCACAAGGAGTTCTGTTTCTGTAGGTAATTGTAATATATTGGAAGCTTCCAATTCTCAGTCTGTGCTAATCAGTTTGCCCTTATCATGTAGGCAGAGACAGTTGGGTATCGTTGTTTCAACACCAAAGCAAACATATTTCGTGTTCTTTCAATAATCTCTTTTCAGTACACTATAAGGATTGATCTGATATTCCCACTGAATTTGGATGAAGTAATAAAAGAATTGAGATTTTATTGTCTTGTCTGACAGCATCACAATGCATAATTTTGATTCCATCACTGTGTATTTTGTTGGCAAACTTTAAGATTACCAGAGACTCTATCTCCTCTTTTTAATAACCTAAATTGAGCTTTGCTTTTGTTTGTTGATGACATTAGGAATTCAGTACTGCCGTTCCCTAGATTTCACAATGCATAATTTTGATTCCATCACTGTGTATTTTGTTGGCAAACTTTAAGATTACCAGAGACTCTATCTCCTCTTTTTAATAACCTAAATTGAGCTTTGCTTTTGTTTGTTGATGACATTAGGAATTCAGTACTGCCGTTCCCTAGATTTGGAAGAAAAGAACGATGGGCCTTCTCTATCAATATATACTGAAACTTTGCCAATAAAGTCCATTAGGCTGCGTTTGGATGTCGATATTGGAGGGTCTGGTATTGAATTAGTTCCAATACCAAATCAGTCATGATATTGCATTGGGTCACAATTTCAATTCTATTGTTTGGATGATTATGCATTGACTTTTGGAATCTCATGAAGAATACCAATTCCATTCTAGTTTGGATGCACAGAACCATGAATTAAAATCAGCCATGGCCGGGTAGGGGAGGGAGCGCGTCCGCCGGCGGAGGGAGGCGGGGAGGGGCGGCGCCGGCGCATCCCGCCGTCGACGGAGGCGAGCAGTGCCGGAACGCGTCCCGCCGGCGAAGGGAGGTGGGTAGGGGCGGCGCGGCTTGCGGTCCCGCCCCTTCGCTCATGGCACGGCGTTGGCCGCGATGGAGACGAGAAGGGCGGCCGGCCCTGAGGAAGAAGAGGGCGCTGGCCCCTAGGACGACGAGGACGGCCGCCGCCTGCTGGCCCCGAAGAAAAAAGAGGAGGGCGCGCCGCCGGCCACGACGAAGACGAGGAGGGCGTGGCACCAGCCGCGAGGAAGAGGGGGCCGGTGGAGGCTGCGACGGCGAGCAAGAGCAGGAGGAAGACGACGAGGGAGTGAGCTCGCCGGACTTGGAGGGGCGAGGGGGAGGAGCTTGCCGGACTTGGAGGGGCGAAGGGAGTGAGCTCGCCGGACTTGGAGGGGCGAGGGGGAGGAGCTTGCCGGACTTGGAGGGGCGAAGGGGAGGGAGCTCGCTGGACTTTGAGCGGTCGATGGGGGAGGGAGCTCCGGCGACAGTGTCTTTTTTTCTTACGAGGCAGACGAGGGGAGGGAGATGCGAGCAGGATATCAATGCAGCGCAATACGGAGGGGGGCTGCTCCGAATCGAGAAAAGGCACCCGCAGGTCAGATGAATGCTGCGTGGTATTCTTCTTCATTTCCATTTCCAATTCGTCTTGACGTCCAAACGGCCGCATTCGACGCTACAAATTCCAATTCCCAATTCCATAGTTCAATACAGACATCCAGACGCAGCCTTACAGGATTTGCATTCATGCCATCTCTGCACCAAGCAACCCTTGCATACTTGCATTGGTGTCCTGCTCCACCACCAGACCGGTAGCTGTTGCACTTCAAGTCTTCAACGCTTCAGTTGATTGCTTATTTGCCGTATTCTAACCTGCGTATGCTCGATTATTGTAGTACAATGATTGCCGTCAGAGTTATGAAGGAGACTGAGACGGCTTGCACAACGTCCTTCTCTGCGCCGACTGAAAATCTGGAACAAGGTAGAATGGTGTAAACAATAGCATTAGCCCGATTTAACCTGAGTATCCGATTCTGTGTAGTATTGTCAGAGATGCTTCAGAACAAATCCTAAAAAGAGAAAAGTCGGGAGACAATTGAAGCAATGAAAGAGCATTGTGTATCGCCAGTGAAGATGTCTGCAAGCTGACCTATGGATGAGATGAAGCAGATATACAATCTGTCCACCAAGAAGATAATCAGGCCCGACGGGTTTACTCCATGTACAAAATGCTGGATTTCCAATTTGATAGAGACACATTGAACTTGCACCTGAAATTTCACAACACACCCAAAGAGCACATCTGCCACACCAGTAATGAGCCATCGGCCACCAGCTTATCGAGAGCAATCACAACTATCTCAAGGTACTAGAAAAAGGATCGGATAAACCCTTTAGGTTCCAAGTTAGATGCTTTTAGTCTCGAAGAAAATGAGATGCCTTCTGATAATACATGATGTATATTCCTTGATGAGATGCCATGACTAATCCATGGCTTCTAGCATATGCATATCACTACAAGAAAAAATGTGCAACCAAATTGAAAAGGCTTATTTTTAGTAGCCTAATAACTGTGCAAACTGTGTCGTAAGAGGAGGTGTTCATTCAGTATATAAATTATACAATGTTTTCTGCCCAGTCATTCTGTTTTGAGCTTATTTCCTATCGTTTCTTTTTTTTCTACTTCTATAGGCTGCATTCGGATTTCTGTTATTCAGAAAAAAAAAACCCTTGTTTAAATGGGCTCTTTTGGGCTCATGGGCTACCATGTAGCCTTGTATTGAAGTAGTGGCCCCAACCCAATCAGAACGAGTTAAAGGCCGCAACCACTACGGGCTGCAAGTATCTTGCGCGTCCCTTCATGTACCAAGGGCCTGTTATTTGGAAACAAAGAGTCTGTGAAATAAAGTTTCCAATTCTAAATCGAAGATTAGAAGAACTAAACATGATCTAATTATAAAACTAAATACACGGATGGACGGGAAATCGCGAGACGAATCTATTAAGCCTAATTAATCTGTCATTAGAGATTGTTTACTGTAGCACGACATTGTCTAATCATGGCCTAATTAGGCTCATTAGATTCGTCTCGCAAAGTTACCGGGGGTTATGGAATGGGTTTTGTCATTAACACACGTTTAATACTTTATGCATGTAAGATTTCCTTTGATGAATAGTAAAGTTTCAAAGTTTCAAAAGTTTCGTGGTGATCTAAACAGGCCCTAAAGATCTTGTTTAGTTGGCAAAACTTTTCAAACTTTGGTGCATTGAGAAGCGTGTGCCAAAGTTTGTAAAGTAAGTTGAAGAGAGTGTTTAGTTGAAAGTTGCATTGGGAAGCGTAAAAATAGAGAGGGGGCACGTTTTCCAATGCGTTACTTTTGTAACTTTTCAAATTAGTTGAAGGAGGTGTTTAGTTGAAAAGTTGTAACTTTTCAAAAAAAAATTGGAGAAGTTTGGGGACTAAACAAAGCCTAAGGCCGGCCCATAGATCTGGAAGGAAATAAGAATGACGGGCCTTCTCTCCTAAAATTTGCCGATCCAGTCCATTAGGAGATGCATTCTTGTCCATGTCGCAGCAGACCACCAGTTGTCTCTCTCTCTCTCTCTCAGCAAACAGCGGCAGTTCTCCTCAGGCAGCCGGCGGCCAGCGGCGCTCGACGGTTCCAGCTCCATTTCGACCACTGTCGATTCCGCCCCCAGCTAGCAAGTGCTGCCGCGGGAGCCGGCCGTAGGAGCTTGTAGATAGGCTAGTGCGGGCGGGCGACGGGCGTGCGGCTGCTGGGCTAGGTGGTGACTGGTGAGTCTTTGCTCCTGCATATATACGACAATAGCAGATGCTGCAATTATCGAGTTGATTTATGTTGGCGCAATGCAGCCTCGCACTTGCATCTTGGGGATTTGACTCAGCTGTAGATTCTGGATTTGCAGCTACTACTGTCATATTGAACAGGTCAGTGGGGAATAATTTTCTACAGTTACGCGTGTGGTGTGCATTTCCAGTCCCATGTAGTAGATCTCAGTCTCAGGTACACGGTGGCCATGATTCTGACCAGGTCCAGGTCCCTTTGCTCTGTTGAAGCACTCTAGGAAGGGAGGCTCATCTATATACTGTAGAGCTCACATTCCCCCCTTTTTTGCAGTTAATTAAAGAGAAAAGGGGAACTGAAATTAGCTTCCCATCTGCAAGCCCTTTCGCAAAAGCTGGATGCTTTCTGAATAAAGGCATGGGTTAAGAATACTTCACCCCGTTATTCTGCACTTAGCTGTATGGCGAATTTTCCAAGGAGCATTTCATCTGTTTACTCACTTGAAACGCAAAACATACGTAATGATATCAAATGCATGGCAGCTCAACTACTTGTCCTAAAAGAAGAAAAGTAGATGATTTGCAATTTACCTCGGCACTTTGTCTCATGTAAGAAGCATCCAGTGGTATGATGTAGGATTCGCAGTTGTTCACTAACCATATAGATGCTGACCGCAGCAAAATGCCAAATTATATTGGTCTCGAGACCCACCTAATCCAACATACCTGCTACAGATTTCTTTTCATATTCTGATTCTGCTGTTTCTGTCGTTAGTAGATATCTTGTGCGGCAGATAGAATTGTCACTTTCCAAAACTGACAATTCTGTTCTTAAGATAGAGACATAGTTGAAATTTGCTTTCGTCTTTTACATGAGCAGAGAGGTCCTTCTCTCTCTTTCTTTACAAATGGTTGCCCCCTACATATTCTTCCTACTATTCTCAAGGAATATATTCTGAGCACCTCCTCCCTCACTTTCCCCTTTTCACCCTTGAGAAGCCATCTCCAACTCATCACCCTCCTATTCCTTTATACACAGGCCATCATCATACGGTATTGAGATTCAGCAAGGACTGATAGGAAGATGCTGAAGAAATTGCTGCCAAAGACTAAGAGCAAGAAGAAGAAGGAGGCAGCCTCCTCTGCAATACCCACGTTGGATCGCCTCCATGAGGTCTGTCCTCCCCCTAATACCTAATTCTTTGTTTGTCCTCCCTGTTCTTGATCTTTGCTCTTGCTGCCCTTATGTTCCCTCAGTATTAATATATCATCTGTAAGAGTCCTGTAGCTTCTTCACTTGGCAAAAGGTAGGTCTGGATTAGGGGTGCTGCAGTTCATGGAGGTTTAGTATGCTCTCATCCAAAAAACTCTAGAAGTGGTCTGATTGCCTGTAAATATGTAAAGAATTTTTTTTTTCTTAGAACGCTGCCTCTCATTGCTGCCCTTCTTAAGATTATGTAAGTACTGTAACTTCTTTTGTTGGCAAGATGAACTGCATTAGGGGCGTAGTTTGTGTGTTATGAAATAAGCCTATCCATCTTCAGTTGAATGCTGTAATTTAAACATTTTGGGGTTCTGAATACAATGGATTTCAGAAGATAGAGTGAAAGAAAATAATAGAAGATTAGAAGTCCTCACGTTTGAAAAAAGAGAGGAAGAAGTCCTTCTGGGCAAAATCTGCCAACCTGTCCTAATGTTGACCATTAAGTAGGATGTTTATGGAAGAATAAATCAGCCAAATTCTAGATGGTCAGCTTTATTTTCAATCCTAGTCAAAATTTGTTCATTACTTATCAATTTTGAGGACGTAAGGAAGTATAGTATCCGATGCTGACACTATGGATTTATCATGCCCATCAAACTGCAATTCTGCATCATAAGTGATTACAAAAAATCAGCAAATTATTTCTGTTGTGCCAAGATATTAACTTGGTACCTTAGATTTACCTTTGACAATGGTGTTATTTTTTTTATTTTTCATATGGATAGACTCTAGAAATGCTGGAGAAGAAAGAGCGTTTCCTTCAGAAAAAGTGTTCTTCTGAAATCGAAAAGGCTAAGGACTATACGAAATCGAAGAACAAGAATGGTAAGCAAGCATTGCTTTGGCGAAATCACATCTATCAGTCTTACATTTTGTTACAATCTTGTGAGAATTTTCTACACATAATTGTTGAAGTTGCAAAATTTTGTGCGCTTATTCATTAATTTTTCAAAACTTTGCCATTGAAAAGCTTGTAAAGAACAATGCTTGTTTCCCCATTTAGTTTTGGCCAGAAACCAACCTTGATGTCATGACTTGCATACAAACCATCAATAAGCAAAGAAACACTAGGGAATAGTGAGCTTGCATGTCACCGTTCTCAGACTACGTGTTAATGACTATATCAGGAAAAAATATTTCTCGATGCTTTTCAGCTTTTATAGCTCTTAACATATATGTGAAACTCCTTGTCTGTTGCAGCTGCAATTCAGTGTCTAAAGAAAAAGAAGCTGTACGAGACACAAATTGAGCAGCTATCAAATTTTCAGTTGCGAGTTCATGACCAGGTGATGAAAAATAAGCGTACACAATTTCAATATTGATCACACTTCTCAGAGCTTCTAAAAGGTTGCAATAAACTAATCGAAAGTTAATTTTCTAGATTATAATGCTTGAAAGTGCAAATGCAACTACTGACACTGTTGATGCTTTGCGCTCGGGATCATCTGCTGTCAAAGCTATTCAGCAATCACTGTAAGATTTCATTTACCCTTATATTTCCAGTAGAATGGCTTGTAATACATTACATCTGAGGAGGCCGTCAATTTCTGAAGTTTCTCGTAATACAACAAAAAACCCCAATCCTTTATTAATATTTGTATCCAAGCTAGCTCAGGGCCTTTTGTTGTTGAGGTTATGCACATTCCGAAGTTAAACTGAATTTCATGCATTGCTGGCTCTCGTGCAAATTATGTATTATAACAAGCTAATAACTGGTACGTGGATGAACTGTGCGTGGTAACTCTTGTGCAGGAGCATCGATGACATTGAAAATGCCATTGAAGAAGCAAACGAACAGACAGAAAATATGAGGGAGATACAGGAGGCACTTGCGACACCAATTGGCGCTTCTGCTGATTTTGACGAGGTACCGTATCTCTTTCCTTTGTACTGGACTACTGGTAACGAGGCGCACAAAGTCATTTCTGCTTGCTCTGTTGAAAACAGGATGAGCTAGAAGCAGAACTGGAAGGTCTGGAGGATGAAGAGCTTGAGGAAGAGTTGCCTGAACCACCAGCGAGGATATCTGCTGCGCCTGCGAAACCATTAGTGAAAGCGACACCCTCTTCTAACCAGGGTATTGATTTGAGTGAACTGACCAAACTTCAGGCAGAGATGGCACTTTAGTCGTAGCTTGGCTGACACTGGGAGGGTCTTTGTTTCACCCATGTCCTGGTGCCTACTTGTATGTATGTTGTAAATCCAGGTTGCTGTAGGAGATCCGATTTCTTGCACTTAATTAGTCTATAGCATGGTGTTACTCACAGCATTATGTTGTTGATCATGTAGCCATAGTGTTAAACCGTGTCCGTTCCGTATCTGCCGCCGCTTGGACCTGATTTGAATCCGACACGGTGCCGGACTGCCGGTTGCGGGCGCGAGGCAATATATTTCAATGAGGATTTGGGGCCCCTTGTTCGGTCAAAGCTGATAACTGCCGCATCCTCGCAATCGAGGTTGAGAGGTTAGGTCTCGACGGCGATGGAGGACGTTGACAGTGACCTCAAGAGGCTCGGGGCGATGATGCAGGACCTGAAGAGGAACGAGGGGCCATCTGGGGCCGGCAAGGAGAGGAAGAAGAAGTTGAAGCAGGAGGTAATCGACCTAATTCTCAAGGAGCCGTATGAGCCCATGGGAGACGACGAGGAGGTCCTGGAGATGTCGGAGCCATACCGAGCTTGCTATGCCAAAGCCAGGGCTATCTTTCAGGAACTGGCCCAATTCGAGGTGGACATAATCAAGCCGTACAAATCCAATGGCTACGCAGAGGTCGTCGATGTGCTGGTCACCATCGCCGACGAGGAGGAGGACAATGTGGAGAATTAAGGCAGGAAGCAAAGGGGATTAGCGTCACGTCAGCTCGTTACTGTGATGTAATTAACATCCTGGTGTTATTGTTATACTAACTTCCATCTGGCCGATTTCTAAGTTAGCAATCGTACCGGAATCAGCAAAAATTATTTTCTTCGAGAACTTGCCTGGGCATGTATCCTTGAAAAATTAAAATTTTAGACATGGACCATGGATCTTAAGATGCTGACATCATTGAATTGAATCTTGAGCACCAAATCTCACATCTTCTAGAAACTTGCACTAAATTGGGAACGTATAGCCTGTTCGGTTGGCTGGTGCTGATTTGTTGTGAGAGAAAAGTACTGCTGACTGGCTGGTGGCTGATGCTGATTTGTTGTGAGACTGAAGTACTGCTGGCTGGTGGCTGATAAGCCAAGCGAACAGGCTAGCCGATCGATGACTCGAGATGCATAGGAAGAGAAGAGGAAGCAGTCTATCTTGCCAAGCCAGCAAACACAGGGGACATATGTTCCCCCTTGATCGGGATATCCGATCCGACGACACGTGCGTGCATGAGACTGGACAGTGTGAAACCAAACATGGTACAAATAAATGTACAGATCGTTTTTGCGCTTCCAACATGCTCTAGATGTGAATGTGATCTGATCTGACCAAGAACCAGAAGCATATGGTGTCGTCGTGTTGTGTTGTATAGGACAGGCATATCTCCTTTCGAACTTTTGTTACAATCAATGACATGTGGGGCATGGCCTCATGGTTCTCACATCTACTGACCCCACATGGCAGCCGCTCCTCTTTCCCCGGAGCTGAGCATTCGTCCTCCGCCTTGCCTCGCCACGCCCACGCCCACGCCGCCACCACCACCGACCTCTCCTTCCTTCCCCTCCTCCTCACCTTCCATGGCGATAGCCCCTCCACCCGCACACCCTCCTCATCCCTAACCCTAGATCCCAATTCCCACCCCCGCTCTCACACCACAATCACGAGCACAAACCACACTCCTCCCCTGTCCCCCATCTCCGTCCGTCCGTCCGTCTCCATGGAGGCGGTCACCAGCACCGGCTGCAGCGCCCGGACGCTGGCGGCGTGCGTCATCGGCGGAATCGTGCTGGGCGCCTCCGTGCTCGCCCTCCACCTCGCGGGCCCCGCGGCCATTCCGTCCCTGCCGCCGCTCGACGCGGTCAGGCGCCGGCTCCGGCGCCGCCGCCGCCCCGTGCGCGTCTACATGGACGGCTGCTTCGACATGATGCACTACGGCCACTGCAACGCGCTGCGCCAGGCGCGCGCCCTCGGGGACGAGCTCATCGTCGGCGTCATCAGCGACGACGAGATCAAGGCCAACAAGGGGCCGCCCGTCACGCCGCTCCACGAGAGGTGCCCACCAGACCTTCGATTTCACAGCACCTAATCATTTTCTCTCTATTTATAACCTCTTTTGATGCGATGCCTTGTGTGATTATATAGCATACGGCTGCATGACACGGGTTTCTGAAGTAATGTTTTGTTTCTTCAGTTACCTGCTCACAACCTCAGTTTCAGCAGTTCATTTGTGTTAGGGAATTTCAGCATATAAGAGCTACTGTGCAGTCAACCATTCACCAAAAAAAAAATGCTTTGATATCTTCTAGATTCATAAAACATTTCTTGGATCAATCCACTCCTGCAATCTCCACAAAATGGGGAAAACCCTGAGGGTTTATGCTATCTTATCTTGTGGCAGTTACTATTGGTTCATCCAGATATTGAGTTAAGGGTAGAGGCTGTTTATAGTGCTTCTTTAATAAAGTTGATAGGTTACTTGGTTTGACGCTTTCCGGACATGCAAATACTCCTCACATGATCAGTGTTTTTATTTTATCTCAAATTTTGTATTGTGTTATTCCTTTATGTGTGACCTGGCTATATGGAAATTTATTCATTTATGTGGTGTTATGCTTCTGATTCTTTGGATGTGTCAAGGAGTATCAAATATGTTGCTCTCTTATTCCTATATGATTAATAATATGCCTCTGATATTTCTTCCTTTTTTTTGTTTTCTTCCTTCTTTTTGTTACTACAGAATGATAATGGTCCGTGCTGTGAAATGGGTTGATGATATCATTCCAGATGCACCTTATGCCATAACCGAAGAATTCATGAACAATCTATTCACCGAGTACAACATAGATTACATTATCCATGGTGATGATCCTTGTTTGCTACCAGATGGTACTGATGCATATGCCCTTGCCAAAAAGGCTGGCCGATATAAGCAGATTAAAAGAACAGAGGGAGTTTCAACAACAGACATTGTTGGTACTAATTCCGCTTTAGTTTTTCCTTCAATATTTAACTTTGCTTTGCTAATAATGATGCTGAGGTATGAAATAGGAAAAGAAAATATACGTTCAGTTGCTAGTTATTGTTGACCAAACCTCACATCTGTCCGTTGATGTTGCAATTGATTCTAGATCTACCAAAAAAAAAACCCCCCCTCTGTTTTCAACAATTGTACTGTTCGAAAGATTTCCTTACCCGATTTGTCCTTTAGGAAACCATGTGATCCTAGTGCCATATTAAGAAATATTTAAGGGATGGGCAGTCCACTGTTGTTCTTGTTCTCATGACTGCATGAACCTTGAATCTTCTGTTATACCCATTTTATTGTTCAGAAATCCATTTTTTTTCAACCTTTTGGGGACCAATGAATCGATCACTTTTGTGAGTACACCTTTTTGTGGTGATGAAAAGAACTTATTCTCATTTTGATCAAGTATTGCTTCATGACAGGGCGGATGCTTCTTTGTGTTAGAGAGAGATCATCTTCTGATGCCCACAATCACTCTTCGCTACAAAGGCAATTCAGTAGTGGACATGGTCAGAAAGTTGATGACAGTGGATCTGGAAGTGGAACTAGAGTATCTCATTTCCTTCCTACATCTAGGCGAATAGTTCAGTTCTCAAATAGCAGGGTATGACTTCTACAATTTCACATGCATTAATATATCATTTATTTCTTGTTTTTTAATAGTCCGCTGATGAAGCAATACAACTTTTTTGTACTATTTACTAACAAATTATTGTTATCGGAAGAACTGATGATCAAAATTGCTTGTTGGAAACCTTATATTTTCCATAGTGTTGGTGAATTCTGGAAGTGTGACAGTGGGAATATGAGCTGATAAGTGATAAGTCTTTGAATTGTCAGAAAAATCCATATGGTTGGGAGCCAACTGTTACACTTGAAAACTGTTCATTAAATGAATGTAAAATATAATTGGCCATATTATACTTCCGTTCTTGGAAGCTGGAAATGATTGATTTAGTTTACTTGGTACATCTATTGGTTCTTAGTTTTAGACATGAATTTGGAATAGGGTCACTAGTTTTTTCTGTTGACTGTAGACTTTCATGATGCAGGGTCCAGGTCCAGATTCTCGGATAGTTTACATAGATGGCGCGTTTGATCTTTTCCATGCTGGACATGTTGAGGTAAATGTGAATTTCCTTCCACGTGCCCACCCACCCAATTGGAGTTAAAGAAAGAAATGAGAGAAAACCATAACATCAGCTAATAACTCAGCTTATAGCGATACAAATGTCTGTTTATGCTTTGTGTTGGCTGTACTTGGGTTTTGCCTTTTCATCTTTAGCATGGCAGCAAACTGATTTGGCCCTCCAAAACATAGTGATTCAGACATTCTTGTACGTAGATATTGCGACTTGCTCGAGAACTTGGAGACTTTTTGCTTGTGGGCATTCACACGGATCAGACCATAAGGTAATAGGATGGTTGCATCTTTATTCTCCTCTATTATTATTTACAAGCTACCATGCTCAAGTTCATTCAGTTCTGCAGTAGTCCTTCTTTTATAGTGGATGCTTCTTTTGATGCATTACATCTAACTATTCCCTTAACATGACATTCAGCCTACTTTTCTGTGTTTACCACACTTGCAGTTCAACGCGAGGACGACATCGCCCAATCATGAATCTCCATGAAAGAAGTTTGAGTGTTTTGGCTTGTCGTTATGTTGATGAGGTGATCATTGGTGCTCCATGGGATGTTTCAAAAGACATGGTGAGTTTTCAGCCATGAAACTACCTTACTTTTGTATAGAACTCATGATGCAACTGGTTGTAATTGTTCCTTGTACATAGTACTCTTAAGACAACAGAAACTCATTCGCTATAAGATCTGTACCATTGCGTTTACTTCGTCCCATTGAAAAACCCAATCCACATTGCTTAGTGTTGACAAAAATTAGGCTGACTTGCTCTTTTCCGTAGATTAGCGTAATGACTAATGAGCATGGTTCAATTAAAAAAAACATATGTATATCTTTGCATTCAAATTCTAGCTTGGATGCAAACTAGGTTATTTTTTTTCCCAGCTATCCAAATTCTAAAATCTAAACCCTATGCAATCTAAGGTTTGAGCTTAGCTTAACTGGGCCAGACATACGTTAAGAGTTTGTGCACCAGAACATATGTAATCAGTGTCCTCAGTTTGTCTTAAGTCCAAATTCTTTCATGGAATCACCAAGTAGGAGGCACATACGGACCATTGACATAGTTTTGATTGTTAACAGTTTGAGGCTTTGAGCCCTCTTATGTATTGAGTGTTGGCCGTTTAAATGACAATCTGCTGTTGTTTTAATCATGACTGTCAGGTTATGTGTTTGTCCAGAGCTATCTAACTTCCTCGTTTTGGGTGCAGATTACCACATTCAATATTTCATTGGTTGTTCATGGGACAATTGCTGAGAACATGGACTATGCGAAGGTAATCAAGTTGTGCTTTTGTTTGAACACTCACATTTTAGTGTAAAATAATTGTCAACTGTGTATGCATCAGGATGATTCAAATCCTTATGCTGTTCCAATGGCTATGGGCATTTACCATAGGCTGGAGAGCCCTTTGGATATCACTACAAGTACTATTATCAGGAGGATTGTTGCTAACCATGAAGCTTACCAGGTAACTGTGTGATCAGTTGGCCATGGGTCTTGTGGAATGTGCATGCAGCATGTAGACAGTAGAACAGTACATATTCTCAGTTACATACATGTGATCTGATTGTCCTGTTCATATCAATGATGTGCATATGCGAGCTATTGTTTACTGATTTTAAAAGTGCTGTGCGTTATTGCTCGAGTAAAGGTTCTTGCGTGTGTACATTAAATACTGTCTGTGGGACCAATATTTCCCCCTTATATTACGCTTGGCAATGTTGTTCTTTGATGTGGGGTTGGTGTGGTCTTCATTTATTCTGGTCCAGCATTCTGGTGTGGTTTGTATTCATTTTTGCTCTCCTTTTGGTCTGTGCAGAAGCGTAATGAGAAGAAGGAAGCCAGTGAGAAGAAGTACTACGAGAGTAAAAGCTTTGTCAATGGGGAGTAAGTTAGGACTAGGCATACAAACCTTGGATGAAGATTGTTGCCTAGATCATTTTAGACTCCAAGCTTCTAGATCATTTTAGACTGCAAGCTTCTTTCACAAAGGCAACAGATCCAGAATATTACTATCTCTTCAGCATGTTTGATGTTTTGCTAACATAGCTTAGGAAGCATCAGGTGCATCACTGGTGAGTGACTAGCAGAGGCGATTACTTGAGCAAGGCTAGAAGCATTCCCGTTATTTCCCCGGTGTCTCCAGCCTATTTTGCCCCCCTGTGTATGCACCTTTGAGTTGTCAGTTTCCAGCTGAGTTCCATATGAGATCTGTAGGTTTCAGAATTGTGTGGCGCGATATGGATGAATGTTAGCCTGATAAACTGTGTGCTGTGGATGTTTGTTCCCATCTGCACTGTATGCGCGTGTTATGGCAATCCTTTTCTCGCAAATTCAGTTACGAGTTCGTTCCGTTGTGTTGTTGGACTGAATGAACATGGACTGTCTGCTGTCGGCGACAGCAACCGTGGCTGATGGTACACCTGGATGGCTGGATGAGCCCAACGTGGGTTGGTGACACGTTGGGATCTGATGATACGATATGGAGGATCTGTGTGTAAACTGAATTTGACAAATGGTTGCCGCCAAGCTGCTGGGCCTGAGGGGCTCCTGCCTGCTTGCTACACGTTGTCGCGGATGGAAAGGGACGTGCTACCTGTGATCTACATTCAGAGCAGCGGGGGGCTGCTTGTGTTTGGTCCCTTGCGACCGACTTGTACTGTGTCCATCCACTGATTGATTTGCTTGCCAACATTGAGACTGTTTGGAGGCCGGTGCTAATGCTAATGCTAATGCTAGCTACTGTTCATAACTTTGACCACTGATTAGGGGTATTAAATAAAGGCAGTTTACAAAACCATCTCCATGGACCCTGCGCTAATTCGCGAGACAAATCTAATGAGGCCTTTGACCGTATGAACAGAGGATGGTTACTGTAGTGTCACTGTAGCTAATCATGGATTAATTAGGGTCATTAGATTCGTCTCGAAAAGTTACATCCATCTGTGAAGATGTTGTTGCAAATAGATTTTATTTAGTACTCCATGCATGCAAGATTCCCTTTAGTGCTAATTTTTAGCACCGGCCTCCAAACAGCCCCATTGGTTTCGCTTTGATTTTGGATTAGGACACTAGTCCCATGTTTCTTGGTGTCGTTCATCTGACTCGCATGCAATGCAAGAGAACTGACAAGGGGCCTGCAAGCTGCAGCTGTGGACTGTGGTGGTGGTATCCTGTACAATACTGGTAATGGCCTTGTGAGCACGCATGAGTTGATGGACTCGAGTGTTGGCTGTGCAAGGTACCTTTACGGGGAAGATGAAGATATAAACCTTTTTTTTTTTTGCGGGGAAGATGAAGATATAACTGTTGCAAAGGGAAGGGAGAAACTGTTCTCCAGTCATCAGCAGTTTTTCACCGTCCTTTTGATGCATACGTCTTTCCCTGACCTTACGTGTAGCAGAAAGCAAATGCTTTATCTTGCTTTCCCTTTGCTCAGCGGTTGAAATAATGGCAGCTCGAGTGTGCTTTCTATTCAACAGTCAACAGAGGGCATCAATCAAATTATTTTCTCTAAAAATGAAGAAGGCCGCAAGCTTGTAGTAATGGCAGTAATGAACGGAGGAGAGTTCAGAGTTCTTTTTAGAAAAAGAAAAGAAAGGAAAAACAGAGGAGAAGGGGAGAAATTTTCGCCCATGGATTGATGGTGACAATTCAGGTCAGGGTGTGCTCCTGTGGGACAAGCCGAAGATCCGGCTGTGTTGCTGCATGATCTATTCTTTCCAAGGAAAGGAGCAGAGCAGCTCTGACGCGCGACCGATTCTCTCACATGCATGGTGCATTGGTGCTCAGGCTCAGGCCAGTCCACTGGGATTATCAAATGCCTCTCAGCTCCCTCTTATTTCTTCCACCATGGGGCCTCAAATTTATGGAATGCTGCCTGAATTATGTGCTCGTGCATGTTTTGTGCCTTTTGCTTGCAACTTGTTGTTTGTTTCCCACTTTGTTTTTCTCTTAGTGGAACCCATGCCTCCTGCATCTGCATGGATATAGATCTTGCACGAGTATAATATGTGCATCACTTCATTCATCTTTTTAAGCCCTAGTATGGCTGGCTGTCGAAAATATCATAATACTCCCAAATAGCCTTTTTTGACTATCAGTCCAAAACGTATTGCAAGGAAACCATTTTTCATAAAATCAATGGTACGGTGCAAGCAAACACAGCTCAATCAATGGTACCATCAGCCCGGTGGATCCTTGCATGTGCTTGCTTATGCGCCAGTACTGATCACCACTTTCAGCAGGGAGTGCAGGACTGAAATTGAATTGAAGAAGAGAAGAAAAGAAGAGCAGCGGTCAGCTTTTGTTGTCCTGTAGCTGAGCGTGCACCAGAAAAAGAATAACTAGGAAATCTAAAAGCCTCCAGTGAAGAAGTTTTGGAGTGAGTGGACTAACAAACCTGAGTAGTAGTTAACAATGATATCATCAGAAGCCTGCAGCTATATAGGAGTATGTAATTAACGCATCCCAAGGAGTCTTAAAACTTGTAACCATATATGTGCGTGCACGTACGCTAGCTAGCTCTTGCAGGAGTATAAAATTGTTGCTTGATCGCAAGAGGGCAAGCGCGTTGCACGTATCATGCCCATCTCCTGATCTCCTTACGAGTTGACATTTAGCACAGCAAGCAAACATGCAATGCAATGCATCTAGGGATAGAGGACCAGCTAGCCATGTCGTTCATCGTTGAGCGACTCTGCTTTTGCATGTACGCTAATGACCTGACAAGGTAAGTTGCACATGATGCATGCGTGGCCTAATGATCGATGAGCATGGATGTGTGTGGCTCTCTTTTTTCTGAACAAAAAGATGGGCTCTCTGAAGCTCTGCAGTCCTATGCAAAGCCAAGTACTGCAGCTGCACGTTGTGCCCAACTGTCACTGATGTGCAGACAATTTGTTTACCTGCCCATGCATGCCTCCTCCTTTCCTTTGCTTTCTTCTTTATCACCAACGAACTTTGCTAGCACCACACTCACACTGCATGCAGCAGTATCAGGCTGTGCTGTCTGTGTATTAAGCTAAGCAGCTGGCAGTTATAGGCCACCAACGAACATGGACCCCAAGCATCATTTAACAAATAAGTACCTAGAGGGCCTGTTTAGTTCCCGGAAAATGCAAAACGATTTTGCGTTTTGGGCCTCATTTTGCGTTTTGGGCCTAAACGGGCCGGCCCGGCGGAATGGCGTTTGACGGCCTTGCCCACCTGCGGCAAGCGGTCGGCAGGGGCAGGGGTGCGGCGGCTCGCGGCGGCCAATTATTGCCCCGTACCCCGCGGTCGGAGAGCAGACGCCCGAATCCCCAATCCGCCCAACCCTAGCGCCGCGCTCTCGCCTGCTCCCCCGGCCAGCCCCGCCGCTCTCGCCATCTCCCCCGGCCAGCCCCGCCGCTCTCGCCTGCTCCCCCGGCCAGCCCCGCCGCCCACACCACACGCCTCATGGGGCGGCATCGCCCGGATCTGCCGGCCTAGCCTGCTGGCCGGCTCGCCTCCCCCGTCGTGCGTTCCCCCGCATCCTCCAAGCCCGGCCCTTGCAAAGCCGCCGCCGTGAAGGTCCCCCCGCCGCTGTGGGCTCCTTCCCCGGCCTCCACCGTCCTCCCTAGGCAGCTGCGGCGTGGATCCGTGCGGAGGAGGCCGGCAGACGTCTCGGAGTCTCCCCCAGGTTTCCGCCAGATCCGGTGCCGGGCGGGAATCCCCTGTTCATGGCGAGCTTCAACGGCGGCGGCTACGGCGATGGGTACGGCGAGGGCGACGGGGACGCCGCGCGTCCCTTCGTTTCGCAGTCCGGCACGAGGGCTCCGTCCGGCGGGTTCGACCTCTTCAGCAACGACCCGTTCGCACCTGGCGCATCCAGCAGCGTTCAACCCCCCCGCAAGGATTCGGCGGCTTCGACCTCAACTATGGTTCACCTGCGTGGCCGGGAATGGGGACCTACGCCGGCCTACTTGGAGACAGTTCGTCGTCTGCTTTCCTGGGGGACATGGATTTCCCCCTGCTGGTCAGCAGAGGACCGTGAACCGTACCCTGAGCTACGGTGCTGATGGTAGTGGTGGTGGCGCAGGTGGCAGAGGTGGTGGCGCGGGTGGGAGCCGCGGGGCCGGGTGAAGCGCCCCTGCCTAGGCAGAGACTAAATGTGATACAATTATCAGTCCCAAGAGGCTGATACACATTTATTCAACAGATAGTTCAGAACCTTACACTCCCCGAGGGGGAGGAAACTTGATACAAGCTAAGACGACCAAAAGGTAAACTACGGCTATGAGCCAGATGATGAACCAGACCGGCTCAACAAGAGGATCAGAGTTGCGCGACAGCGAAAGCATCTCGGGCAGGGCCAAACTCCACAGGCAAAGTCGGGTGCGGGCACGACCACCTACTCGGCGTCCTCAACGACAAAGTCCGGGTCTTCTTCTGAAGCAACAAATACAAGGGTGAGTACAAAAGTACTCAGCAAGCCCAACCACACCCATGGAGGGGTTAACACAGAATTATGCACAGGATATATCAAGGAATAAGGCTAAGGTTTAATTTGCAATAAAGCTAATTTTACTCATGCAATGGTTTATCAAGGAAAAACTTTAGCAAAGCAAGCTTAAGTAACACAACTAATAAGTGGGGGTTGATCCACAAAGGATCCAAATTTTAAATGCTACCGGATTTCCCATCCGCCGTAGCTCTTGGCACAAAGCCGAACACATTTCCAAAACACACACTCCAACCCATCCCAAAACCTTCGGTATTGTGACCAAGCCATAACTCGCCCATGACCGTGGGCACGGCTATTCGAATAGTTTGGAAACTCTGCAGAGGTGTACACTTTCACCACAAGTAGGGTACCGCAACACGATCACCTTAGTGCCGGTGCGGATCCTATCGAAGCCATTACCCACCATAGCCAAAACTGCCTAGCCATCACGAGAAAATAACCAAGGGGTTTATGACACCAAGTCGGCAACCATGTCACTAAGACGGCACTTGGTTTTCTCGCTGCACACCTGCCACCAGACAACTAACAGCACGGCTAGTGGGATTTAGACTAAGCCCTTGCACCATACAAGAGTCGAGTGGTTGTACGAGATAAATGGGTTAGGCAAGATGAACACATCACCTCGGTTTAAAACCGGACAAAATGGATATCTCCCTACTTGCTTAACCACAAAGGTACAAGCCACCAAATGGTATTTCACAAAGAAATACCCATCCATTTTATCCAACACTTTCTTTACTTTCAAAACCCAAAAACACAAAGCTCTACTCAACACACTCACACTTTTATTCTTTGTAAAACCAGTAATTGTCATGATTGATTAAGTAACTAGAACAAGTCCTAAGCATTCTAATCAAAGGTTATCAACCAAACAGAGCAAATCATATTTAGTGATAACTAGGTTATCAAGGAATGGTTATAACAATCAAGGAGTGGCTATCCAACCGGGTTTTTATTAAAGACAATGCAATTATCAAAGGCCAATAGGTTGTGTTTATAAAACTGGGATAAACATGCATCAAAGGATGGGATTGGACTTGCCGTCAAAAGCTTCCGGGAGTTCCTGCTCGCGGTACGGGTCGTCGGATTCGGGCTCGCGGTACTCTCCTGCGTATTCTGGTGGCTCCTCCTCGATTATACCGTCGTCTACGGCACACACAACAAAACACATAAAAAGAAAACAATCAAACCTTTACCGATGAGCTCGAAACAGAAAATGAGTAAATAAAATAGGAAAGGGGATTATTTTGGGATGATTTGTGTATAGCTCGGCCGGAATAGATGAAAGAAAGACGTGTTCGAGTTTGGTGGGATTCCGGCGGAGTTTGGCGCATGAAATGACGAGTTAAGGAAGGTATTAGGGCTAAACGGGGAGTTTTAGGACTTGTTTGAGAGGTTTAAAAGAACCAGGGGCTTTTCTGTAATTAGTTTTGAAAGGTGGAAGGACCTATGTGCGAATACAGAAAAGTACTTGGGTGTTTGGAAATGGCCAGGGGCCTTTGTGGAATTATTTGTGGAGCCCNGGCGGAGGCGTGCCGGTGCGCGCAGGGCGGGGCCGAGGGAGCTGGTGGGCGTGCGCGGCTGAGGGAGGTGGTGGCGCCGGAGAGAAGGGAGGGGAGAGGCGGCGTTCGGCGTTGGTGAGCAGGAAGGGGGAGGAAGGGAGTGCGGCCGGGAGGAGGAAGAAGGAAGGAAGAGGGAAAAAGAAAAGAAAGAAAAAGAGAAAAGGAGAAAAAAGAAAATGGAAAAAGGGTTTAAGGAAAAAGAGGAAAAAGGAAATAGGAAAAAGTGAAAAGGGAAAAGGGAAAGGCGGAATTCGCGGCGGCGGTCGCGAGGACGCACGCGCGGCGGTCGGGCACGCGCGATGCGCGGAGAGAAGGAACGGTCGGAAATTTCGGAAAGTTGGAATTTGGAATTGGAACGGATGTTTGGACGATTTTCGGAACACAGGGGTTTAGAGTCTGACGGGAAGTTTTTGGATTTGACGGATAAGGATTGTTGATAGATTTGGGATTTCGAGAATTCATCGGAAAAGATTTTAAAACTCCGTTAAACGCGTGATTTAGGTTTTCGATTTTTCAGGATGTTACATCGGGAGTGGTAGGCGCGGTGGCGCCGGTACTGGGCCTCCTCGTGGCGTGGCGGCCACTGCATCTGCAGCGGCTGCAAATGAAGGCTCCCGGCGTCGTCGTGGACGACGACCTACTCCGATGGCCACTGAACCAGCAGCAGCCGGAGAAGACGACGATGTTGTGCACATCCCTCCGCCAGAACCACAGGTGCTTATTGTCCCCCTTGCTGTACACATGAGTGATGGTTGAATATGTGATATAAGTTAATTTGTTTCCATGGCTGGGTTTAGACAACGACGGCAAAGTGGAATTGTAGAACTTCTGCCGTTTTATGCCAACTTTGGGTTGACGCCATGCATAAAGGTCACCTGGTTAATGGTAGAATGACCAAGGCGGGCTGGAAGGAATACATCAGTAGGTTTCATGCTGCAACCGGTATGCGGCTTGATCAGGAGCAAATCGGTGCTAGGTATAGGCAGCTGAAGCTGCTTTGGAGAAGTATTCAAAAGATCAGACATAAGTCTTCGGGATTAGGCCGTAGGGGAGATGGATCCGTTATAGCGGACAACACCTGGTGGGAAACCAATATTCCAAAGGTCAATACTAACACTGTGTCATACATTGTTTGCACTTTTCATAGCCACATTGATGACATTTTCCCGTCTTGTTTCAGAAACCAGAGCACAAGAGGTTGCAATTCGGTTTCCCATCCTATGTTGAGGACATGGATACTATGTTCGAAGGTGTGGCTGTTGATGGATCCACTGCTTTTATGCCTGGAGAATCTGACAATGCAGATGATGCTGATGAAGCGGACGAAGCGGAAGAGGATGTAGCAGCTGCTGATGATCCTACCGCTGCTGATGAACCAACTCCTGTCCACCAAAATCCATTTGCTCAGCCGGGAACTCCTCGTGGTGACACCAGTACGCCTGGTAGCAGCTAGAGCCGCAAGAGAGCCAGCAGCACGAGCTCTACAGCAGAAAGTCCCACCAAGAAGAGAAGTAGCCCTGCTGTGACAGCCATGACAAACTTTATGCACGAGACCTCACGGGCAGCTTTCCAGAGGAATGAAGTTTTGCAGCAAGGCATACAGACAAATCATTCCATAGCCCAGAGACACTTTGAAATGAAGGAAAATATGGCCCGACTCAGACTGAGCAATAGGTCTGCGAAGATGAAGTTGGTGCAGCAGTTGGCAAGAGAACAATGTGAAGTTTAGGAGACAGATTGGGTTCTTATGGACGCTGTGTACAAGATCACAAAATCTGAAAGCGATATGGAATTCTTCCTTAACCTGGTGACTAAGGAAGGCAGATTGGGCTTCATTCAGAAAGTAGCTGGGGTACCTGCTTCATCATGTGATTTCAATAACAGTGATCAGTGAGAGAAGTAGTTATTTTATTAGTAATGGAAACAATGTTTGTGATGTGTATTTCCCGCATTTGAAGGATGTTTGAAATCTGTACTAACTTTAATTTGCACTATGTTTGTGATGTGTACCCACAATAATAAGTACTGCATGTGTGAAAGTGTTTGTGAGTTACATGAATGTTTGTGATGTATGTGTGTCTAAACTCATTATTGTTTTATGTGTTTGTATCTGTGTCTGGCATTCAGTCTAGACAAACCTGCCTTTTATTTTCAGTTGGCTGCAGTACCTTTTTCTGAAATTGGTGCACTAACATCTCATTTTGTAATTGCAGACAGCCTCCACTGCATTGAAGCAGCAGCTTGATGATCAGGTGGACCAAACAACAGCTGATATGGTAATTTATTCAAACTTGATATAAACAATTTGGACCAGTACATGTGACTGTAAAGGCTGTGTACATGAGTAGCTCATTACTGTTGAACATACTCTGAATCATATTGCAGGATGGCTCCTCTCCAATGGAAATGAATGAGGAGGAGCATGATGACGAGGTGCAAGATGAGGAGGACGAAGATGCGGAGGACGATGATGATATGATGGATTATTTTGTTCTGCAGCGAATGTGGGACACATGGATGCACGAAGCTGCTGAAGATGATCTTAGCCACATCTTGCCTGGTATGCTAATGTTTGCTACCCATCATGATAAGTACCTCAACAGGGATCCTTATAGAGTTGCCCAAGAAACTGGGGAGGCATGGGTATAGAAGAAACTAGCAAATAATTCAAACTGTTACAACATGTTTAGAATGAGCCCAACAATGTTCTTCAGGCTGCATGAAGTTCTGGTGCAGTCATATGGGCTGAAATCTAGTCCTAGGAGTTCTTCAATTGAGGCTCTTGGCATGTTCCTGTATATAGTAGGAGGAGGGCATTCTGTTAGGACAGTTGAGGATAGATTGGAAAGATCACTAGCCACCGTTCACAACAACTTCAAGAAAGTGTTGAAATATTTAGTGAAGCTAGCTGCAGATATCCTGAAACCCGTAGACCAGGATTTCAGCACCGTTCATCCTAGATTGCAAAGCCGTAGGTTCCATCCCTTGTTCAACAATTGTATTGGAGCAATAGATGGCACTCACATACCTTGTGTGGTCAAATCTAACAAGATGGTCCAGCACATGTGCTGCAAGGGTATCACAACACAGAATGTGAAGGCTGCTTGTGACTTCGACATGAGGTTCACATTTGTCCTAGCTGGATGGCCTGGGTCGGTGCATGACATGACAGTGTTCCATGATGCTACAACAAGGTGGAGCCACCGGTACCCGCACCCCCTCCTGGTTCGTCCCAATTTCACCACATGCTTTAACATCTGTGACTCCAATTGGTTGGCACTAACAGCAGCATGTTAATGTGTAGGAAAATTTTACCTGGTGGATTCGGGCTACCCAAACAGGCCTGGATATCTGGCCCCCTACAAGGGAAGCAAGTACCATCTTTCGGAGTTCCGCCAAGGCCCGACGGCTGAAGGTAAAGAAGAGATATTCAACTTTCACCATTCCTCGCTTCGAAATGTCGTAGAGAGGGCGTTTGGGATTTTGAAGATGAAGTGGAGAATTCTGCTAAAGATACTAAGTTATCCACCATATAGGCAAACTGAAATTATATATGCATGTTTTGCACTGCATAACTTCATGCGATCGGCTGGAATAGTGGATGAAGACTTTGATTTATGTGACCGTTATGATACCTGTGTTGCAACTCAAGCAGCTACGAATCATCCAGTTAGTCGGCCGGTTACAGATGACATGACTTGGATGAATGATTTTCGTGACCAGATTGCAAACGGTTTGGTAAATAGACAGAGAGAATAGGTCTGTTAATGGTAGAGTTCCATAGGGTTTCCAGCGGATTTGTAATTGAACTTTTTGAATTCCTGATGTGTGAGTTGGTATATTTCGAAAGGGTTTGCTCATGATTTGTAATTCTACCTTTTGTTCGCATGGACAATTAGCTTCAGTTGTAAATGAACTTTTTTATGAGATGTAACATGTCATTGGTTGCTTTGATAATTTTTGGTTCTGAGCTCATACCAGATGAACTGAACTGCTTGTGATCTGATCATGTGATGCTTTATGGTCCTGCTGCATGTGTGCTTGTGATCTGATCATTTATTGCTAACTGTCCATTCTGCATAATAAACAGTACCCGAACTAAACACCCATCCCATCCCAGGATTGCATTCTTCTGCATGCGGTATTCTGCAATCCACCATTCTGCGTAATCCTTGAACTAAACACACCCTACATAAAGCAGGTGGCAGATGCTAATAACTGTATTCAATTCTGCAGGCCTGCAAGTGCAAGGCATGCAGATGCTGCAGCTTTGTTCATGCTGATGGTGCGCAGCTTTTGCTAATTCCAAGGTACAAGATCTTCGTCTGCTGTGAGTGTATCTCCATCGCTTTCTCGACGCCATGGTCATGGTGGCACAACTGCACAAGCACGTGCAGCTCTTGGCATGGCCACCCAAAACCTCGCGGGCATTGCCACACCCACACGGCCACACTTGGCTTGGCCGCTTGGGGATCAGACGGCGAGAGCCGAGAGGCTCAGGCCCTGTTTAGTTCACGTACTATGCATAACATTTTATATAACGCACGTTTTTAAATGTATTTTTTCTTTCTGTAAACACTATATATAATAAAAAACACTGTACATAACATAGCATCTAAACACCCCTCAGTCTTCAGCCCCCAGTTGCTGCTTCTGCTCCTGTTGATGCAGCAGGCAGTAAATACGCCGGCCGGAGCCACAGCCACCCGTGCACAATTGCACATGCCTGCATCGCTAAACACCCCTCAGTCTTCAGCCCCCAGTTGCTGCTTCTGCTCCTGTTGATGCAGCAGGCAGTAAATACGCCGGCCGGAGCCACAGCCACCCGTGCACAATTGCACATGCCTGCATCGTGGTCCGTGGTCCTCTTCCTTCTGCTTCTTCACTTCATTTGATCATTTCTCTAAAATGCATGGATCGAGCCATGGAGGGTTTAATTTGCTCCGCGCTTTTTTCTATCCCATTTCGTATGTCAAGCAGATGCAGGCATTGGTATGTATGCTAGCTCACAACTATGATTCACTGAATATATAGTACTTTAATTATATTCTGACAGGTAACAGGTTACATTTTAACCAAAACAAATTGGTGATATATGAAACTAACTCTAGCACTCGCATTGGTGGTGTACTCTACGTGTACTGTGCTCATGAGTCATGACCACAGCCATAGCTAAGCTAGTGCACTTGAGATGGATCAATGGATGTCACCGTGGCCATAAACGCCGACAGCTCCTTTCCATTTCTGTTGGAGACAAAGCAATTAAGGGCATGTTTGTTTGGGCTTTTGGGGAGCTTTTGGCCCTCGGCTTTTCGACCTTCCAAAAGCCAAAAAGCTGCGAGAATGAAAAGCCAGAAGCTCCTCAAAGTGAGCTTTTAGGTTTTTCAGTCCCGCAGCTTTTTGGCTTTTGGAAGGTTGAAAAGTCGAGGGCCAAAAGCTCCCTAGAAGCTCAAACAAACAAGTGGTTGTAACTTCACATCATGGCCCAACAGCTCTCTATCGCAAAAAAGGGAGGCATGGAAATCAAATATCCTACGGGTTTTGTTTTTCTCTTGCTTGAATTGTACCAAAAATAATTGAAAAGCTAGCTAAGACGTGGTGTTCCCCGTCCCTACAAAGCTTTTATATCAAGAAATGTGAGAGAAAAGACAATGCACCTAATTTTTTTTATTCAAAAGTATGTAACAATAACACGATTCATTTCAGGACAAAATCATATATACTTTTTGGCTGTGCCCTCGGCGGCACAGCCAAGGACTGATTCAACGCTCCTCTAGCGCGCCTCTTCCCGTTGCTCGTGGCGTGGAGGCGCCGCTGCTCTTCCTGCGCGTGACGAAGCGGCCGTCCTCCAGCGCCACACGGCGTCGAGTAAGACGCGCACGTCGAACAAGGCCAGTGTTGCACAGCTGGCCCTCGTCTCATACTCATAGTGCGACCTCCCTGGCTCCCCATGGCGCCGACCGATCCGGCAAGTAAGCAAGCACCCTAGCAGATGGGGTCGATGACATCGTGGACGACGGCCAGCAGCTTCTCGACGAATTGCCTACAAGGTTTGCGGTACATCCCTTGTTAAACGTGTTAGTCAACTAGTTCCTGTGAGTTACTGCTGGAATTAAGCACGTCCCATCGGTACTGCTTAACATTCGTGTGCCATTGCAGGCTTCTGGGACGTTTGTGTGATGCAAACTACCTCAAATGCTTGATAGGGGATGTCTTGCATCTGGATGATAGCCAATTAGTTTGACCACATCTCCGAAACATTTCCTAGAAAGTCCAACATTGATGCCGAAAAGTCTGTGTTCAAGCACCATATCAGCTTACCTAAACAATATAATGCGTATAATGACTAGAATGACAGTGGTTGAACTGGAACATCTGATCAAGTATTACTACTAATATCTGGAGAACTCGTTCATATATCCTTCTTTATTCTTTTACATAACATTTCCTTTGATGTTGCTATTCTTGACAATTTGCATGCTTCTACATTGGATTAGAAACAATTTATGTAGAATAATAATTACTACTGAAATGTTTTACTTATAATATTCACACCATCTTTTCAATTGCTCATATGGAACATCTTTACTCAGCAAATGACTTGAACTCATGAAGTGACAGGTGCCCTCGGATGAACCAGGGATATTGATTCCTCACTGGATGGCTGGATCAGGTGCTACCGCGTATTCGTAAACTTTTGGAAACTTTGCAAAAAGTTTCTGTATTGGAAAACGTGTCCTCTCTCTCACAACACATTTTTCAATGCAAAAAAATCTGCAAAGTTTCTAAACAAAGCCTAAGTTGTTTGACTGCACCTGATCCATTTAAGGGCATGTACAATAGTTAGACAGTAACTGTCTGTTTGAGTCCACATCAGCAAAACGAGGTGACGTGACCATCATTAAATGAGGAAACAGTGTGTTGCTGTCTACTATTTCGTCTATTGCTCTGGCTCGTGCTTTCATGTAAAACAACATTGATCACAGGAGACATTAAATATCACACAGACAGCAAAATAGACCGGATATGTTAAACAGACATCAGCTGTCTAAACTGAACTGTTGTACATGCCTAAGAGATCCCGCCCCTCTCTCCCACTTTCCTCTTTGTCTAACTGCTAGGCAGGTTCAACTTCAACACTCTCTCTCGCCACACTCACACACGGCTCACAACTCATCCACTGCATCCTCCTATTTTAACGGTTGAGGAGCTGGTGGTGCTCCTGCCTGCCAAGCTGCCTTGTTCCGCGCATACAGGTTTGCTCCCCTCACTAAACGAGGAAACGCCCGCAGCTCTAGCTGTCGTCTACCTCGTATCATCTCCGCGTGAGAGGAAGAAGCAGCCTGCCAAGAATGAGAGCCTGGGCTAGGCCGCTAGGCTATCCCCTGCTACAATACAAGTAGGAGAGCCCCAGCAACTGAGCAACCACAGGGCGGAGAGGAAAGGAAGAGGGGGGAGATGGGCAACTGCGGCACGCGAGAGGAGAATGCCGTCGTCGCTGCGCACGCGCAAGGTATCCTCTCAAGTTTGCCCCTCGGATTTCTCAGGGACTCTTGTCGGCGGTAGTTTGGATCTCCGTAGTTTGCTCGCTGCTGATTGCCAAATAGGCTATCTTCCTTCCTTTCTTTATTTCAGTTGTGATTGCTTTTGGTTCATCAGTATTTTCAGAATGGCGATTCGGTCGCAAAATCCGATTTTTCTGGGGTCTGTTCCAAATCGGCACTTTGGAAAAATTGTCTCAATTAATCTCAGGTCATTTTTTTGCTGTTTCTACCTAATAATACTTCAGTGGGGCTTTTGATGAATTGTTCTGTTCATTTCCCCCTTGGAGATGAACCCAGTCTTAGGACTCTGGTTTTATGTTCTTTTATTGAAGACTTGTTTTGTTCTTCTTATCTGTTGATCTGCGATGTCTTCTATGCTCCATCTTCTGTTCAAGTTGCCGTGCTCCAGTGCTTCCTCATCTTCCTGATTTTGTATCGAAAACCTACATTCAGAAAATCGAATGGCACTTTCCCCAGCGAGTGCTTCAATTTCTGTGCCCTCCTTCCCACTATTGACTTTCGATTTCGCATGAATAAAAAGAACCACCATCCTCCAAGTTGAATAAACATAATCTGTTCCAGTTGCTACTAGCATTTTCTAAAGGAATTTGAGAGGTTTTATATTTTACATGCAACTGTACAGTAGATCTTGTCCCCTGACCCATTTACCCTTGCTGTAATCAATTTGAGCATGTACATATCTTCTTTATTTTTTCCTGCTTCGTACTCCGGAAACATAAGTACAGTATAAGCTATTATTTTAGATAAAAAAAGGTCATTTAATGTATGCTAGCAGTTGGCAACTCATTCATTTCTTATGTCACTTGTATAATTCCAAGTAGAAAATTGGCTATCTTTCATTGAACACTCTCTGCAAATGCTAATAAGTCTACATGAATCCTTTTGTTTTCTCAATATATATCCGTGATCTATACATGAAACCGAGTGTGAGAATTTTCTCTAGTGCATAGCTTTTTGGTACTTTTCTCTTATACATTGTACTTTTATCTTATATAGGCAAGAAATCCTTGCAACTTCAATTTTCCTTTTTGTCAAGGACTTATATTTCCTTCTTGAATACCATGTTCTCAGTTCAGCAGCTCCACTTGTTGCAACATCCTGCCAAGAACGCAATTGCCGATAGGAAGCACACTCGCACCTCATCAGATTTAAGTGATCCTTCAACACCTAGGGAAATTGAAGATGCCAAGAACATTTCCATATACAATGATGTGATTGCCTTCACATTGTTTGAGCTTGAGACAATCACAAAGAGCTTCCGTGCTGATTATGTACTTGGTGAAGGAGGATTTGGGACTGTTTACAAGGGTTACATAGATGAGAATGTCAGGGTTGGGCTGAAGTCACTACCTGTTGCAGTCAAGGTGCTCAACAAAGATGGACACCAAGGGCACAGAGAATGGCTTGTAAGTAGCCAAGTTGTTCAGTAATTTTCATGCTTGAAAAATTTAAAAACATAATAGCTTACTTGCATGACCAGAATAAGCAAACATTACCGAGTAATGAAACCTGATGCATTAATGATGCAAATCCGTGAGCAAATGTGAATGACTGCTAGTAAAATGCTAGCGGCATATTTTTGCAAACATAATTGTTACTTATTATGTTTTGCTAAAAAAATATTGAAAAGGTTTGTCCATCTTTTATTTTTCATTGGTCAGACTGAGGTTAACTTCCTGGGGCAATTAAGGCATCCAAATTTGGTGAAGTTGATTGGATATTGCTGTGAAGATGACCACCGGCTGCTTGTCTACGAGTTCATGTTTCGAGGAAGTCTAGAAAACCACTTATTCCGAAGTAAATCCTTCTGCTCCTGTTTGTCAGACTGTGACTGATATCAACTGAGTTTCTGTGATGCCATTTTTTACACACTGTCTTCTGTTTTCTTGAATACCGTTCACTGATCATGACAACTTGAGCTGATAAAAAATGTGGATGATAGAGGGCCTGTTTAGTTTCTGGTCACATCAAATTTTTCACTATTCATCAAAGGAAATCTTACATGCATGAAGTAGCAAACGTGTGTTAATGACAAAACCCATTCCATAACCCCCGGTAACTTTGCGAGACGAATCTAATGAGCCTAATTTAGCCATGATTAGACAACGTCGTGCTACAGTAAACAATCTCTAATGACGGATTAATTAGGCTTAATAGATTCGTCTCGCGATTTCCCGTCCATCCGTGTAATTAGTTTTATAACTAGATCATGTTTAGTCCTCCTAATCTTAGGTTTAAAATTGCTACAGTAAAGTTCGCAATCTTATCTACCCCAACTAAACAGGCCCAGAGTTACACTTCTTATTTTCATAACTATCATCAGCATGATGATACCCAAGTATCATTGGTTAGGCATATTTTATTTACCTGTCAACAACTGATTCATTATCTTTGGAAATTCTTTTTAAATGCTATTTCAAATTTGGCAAAATAATCACTGAACATCCAACTCTTGAACTTGCTGATGACTCAATATCCTGGATGATTACTTGCTTGGTAAGCTGTTGGTTTTGCTTGATTACAGGTAGTACCTAGCTGGTTATCATCTATTTCCTGGCTTCTGTTTTGATCCTTTTAGGCAATTTCCAAATTTGAACCTTTTTTTTTGGAGGAAAAAGATTTTACTGACCACATGCCCTGTTTTTTTATGTTCTCAGAGACAGCTATGCCATTACCCTGGGGTACTAGGATGTCAATCGCGCTTGGAGCTGCTAAAGGGCTTGCTTGCCTCCACAATGCTCAAAGGCCTATCATCTACAGAGATTTTAAGACCTCAAATATTCTGCTGGACTCTGTTGAGTGTTAATTGCTTGCTTATGCTCTGTTCTCCGTTTTCAGTTTTATGCATACTATCCAGTGGAATACATATTTTGACATAATGATTTATCTTTTTGTTTCCATTGCCACAGGATTATACAGCTAAATTGTCTGACTTTGGCCTGGCAAAAGCTGGCCCTGAAGGTGATGAGACCCATGTATCAACGCGGGTGATGGGAACCTATGGTTATGCTGCCCCTGAATATGTCATGACTGGTACTTTCCTCCTTGTTTCTCTATGCTTGGTAATTGCGTTCCATAGAAGATGTCATCTTACTGTTCGGATATGAACTTCTTCATGTCAAATTTCCAGACACAAAATTACTGTTTCTACTCCATGAGCTGATATCACATATATTACCATTTCCTGCTTCTTTCAGTGTTTGAATGTTACTTTGTAGCAAAAATTTAGTCTCAATTTGTATTATTGATAATCCATGATCTGATATCACTTATAGATTGTTTACTGCTTGTTTCTACATTTGTAGAGCAAAGTATGACGAGACCCTACACATGTATGTAGTCTTTGTGTGTCTCTGTGTATTCTTTTCATGTATATACCTGATGTGCAGGTCACTTGACTGCTAGAAGTGATGTCTACAGCTTTGGTGTTGTCCTTCTGGAGCTCTTGACAGGGCGCAAGTCAATTGACAAGTCACGGCCTAGCAGGGAGCAGAGCCTGGTTGATTGGGCCCTCCCCAAGCTCAATGACAAGAGGAGGCTTCTCCAAATCATTGACCCTAAACTGGAGGGGCAGTATTCTGTCAGAGCTGCTCACAAAGCCTGCAGCCTTGCATTCTACTGCTTGAGCCACAACCCCAAGGCAAGGCCTCTTATGAGTGACGTCGTCGAAACCCTTGAGCCATTGCAGGGCAATGGCGGAAGTGATGGATCCGGTCAATCTTCTGGCCTTCCTGACTATAGAGCTTGCCGCAGGCTAACCGGGAATAGCATCCACTTTAGGGCCATCACAAACACCAAGTGCTCCCCTGCTGTCCCAGCATGCAGAGTGAGGTGAGGGCAAGCCCAACGCAGCTACCAGATTCTGTATGCCTCGGTTAAAAGTACCAGCCACGTATTCCAAGTACTGCCAGAGGAAACAAGCTCACAACGCAAGTGTCTACACCTGTCAACGAACGTCGCTTTCACCTTTCACTTTTTACCAGAGGATACTGACGCGAAGAGGTGTCTTTTTGCCATCCAACGCGGTGGCCTCTGCCTTTTCCAGACCAGGCACCGGGTGCCTCTGCAAGGAGCACTGACAGACTGCGAGGCTCCCATCCATCGTGACATGGACATACGATGCAAACGTGGAGAGCGAGGCTACTAACACGGTGGAGCGTTGGGCCTGCCTGATGGTGAAGTTTCAGTTGCTGATGGAATAGGTTCAGTTGTATGTATATTGCGAGGTCTAAACCATGGGTGGTTTGGAAGCATGTGTGCACTTGTTTGTGCAGCTGTGTGCGTTTGGGTTTTTTGTTTTTTGGGTTTTGGCCAGCGTTTTGATGTGTAAAATTTGATCTGCATGCTGCTGCTTGTAAGGCCCTCTAATTTTCACAGTGGTCTTATGTATCCTTGACCGAGCGAACCCTGCCGAAACAGGAGGGTTCAGGATTAACCCTAGAAATGAAAGGCTGAAAGAAGAGGTTGGATGGTTGATATGGCAGATGGTGGTGTTGTCCATATTTGTGGAATCAATTTGTACTGAATTTCTTGACAAGTTTCTTATCCAGCCACAGGGAAGAACGATGACTGCACACTGTTTTCTTATCTAAAATTGTAATCGTATGACCTCTTTGATGCCTTGTGCAATTGTGTAAGACCTGACATTGTTGCTGTTACATTGGGCTGGGATCTTGATCTGGATAGCAGCAATTCGTGGGGCTGTTTTTCAGGCCGTACCTTTTTGCTTGTATAGTACCTCCATTATTATTTAAAAAAGAACGCTGCCATGTTGTTCATATTTGTGGAACCAATTCGTATTGAATTTCTTGGCAAGTTTCTCTTGTTTGTTATCCAGCCACAGGGAAGAGTGAACGACTGCAGTCACAACATATGGTGTTGCTGTCCATATTTTTGGACAATTTCTGTGATGATTCTGTGACTGGTTTATTGACAACATCTACATTGTTTGTGTGGTGACGCTGTGATCGATCAGGAACCTTCAGATTCTAAAGTTACAAACATCAAACATGTCTGAAGTTCAGAGGGACAGATCCTTTGGTTGCCGAGGTGGGCGGCTGGGATTGGGCTTGACACGGCTGCAGCAGGAGCGCTGTCTGGGCCGAGGTACGGCCCAACTACCTTTGCTCACCAATCAATAATTTGTGGAGGCCCGCGTGGTTCCTCCGGGGGCCAGCCCAGACGGAGCCGAGGAGGATTCCTCCGCTACCGGCGGCGCGGCGAGATCCGGCGCAATCCATTCTTGATCCGTGGCCGTGTGCATCAGTTTAGCGACTTGTTGGCACCACACTACGGCGGCATCCCTGACAAACGATGCTTTGTCGTTCTGAAATTCTTCTATTCCAGTGACGACTCATTCATTGTGCAATTGTGTAAGACGATGGTCTGTCTGGCATTGCTACTGTTATGGTCTGCTGTGTGCTTGGCTTCCTGCTTTGTCGTTCTGAAATTGTATTCGATGATCTGCATATGGTGTCTCGTGTCTGTCGTCCACAAGTTTCTGAATTCCGACTGTAAAGGTGTCAGATTGTGGTGCGGCACTATGATAATCTTTGCCCCCATCACATGACCCAGGACACTAACAATCATCGGCATCTGACAGTTTTGTTGATACAGTAACCTTCAGGATGACTACAACCACCACCAATTCGGCCTAACATTTCAAAGAATGGTCTTGATATGAATATATGATTATGTTTTGTTTTGTTTTTGTAAAAGGAGAATATATGATCATGCAAAATTCCAGCTGGTTTGAGAATTCACACTACACCACAACCCTACAGTAGCAACTACTCTGTGGTCGGTATAGGCCATATACGTGTCAGAACGTCAGTCGCTATAAACTTATAGCGACAGGCGTCTAGTAGAAAATGGCGTCGCTATAACCTTATAGCGACCAACACACATATACCGACCAACGGTACGACAACCTTATAGCGACCAACACACATATACCGACCAACGGTACGACGCTCCAGAGATATGCCGACAGACTGCATGTTTGACAGTATAGACATCTTTACCGTCAAACAGTTTGAGGCTAAACAATCATTTTGATATAGTACAATAATCTCACAATAATCGTATGACACATAATCAGAAGAGCTCGAGTAATTGACTTGCCGAACACAAGACAAATACATTGATCAATAAGATCACTCACTTGCCACACAACACATTGATCATATAATACCATTCTGTTATTGATAGCCATCAGGTTTGAAGTTGAACTACACAGCAGTGAAACTAAACATATTAAGTGTTTACACAGCCACAAAGTTTGGCTTCCACAGTTCACATGTTTGGCTTGCACAACAATTTTGTTTACAAAAAATAAAATAGCATCCATTAGCAGTACTTTGGTTCATATTGGTCTCCAGATGGGCTGTGTAGATGGCTAATCATGATTCCTCTTGCTTCTCCTAGAATTGCCTGAAAAATCAAAGATGACATTCAATTAACAACTATTTCCTTCAAAATTTTAGAAGTTCAAATGAAAAAGTTAACAGTCATAGAGCAGCTAGCATGAATAGAAAACTTCATTTTACTGTCTACCAACTAATATACCAAGTCAACTTGCCATGGAATAACTATTTCCATCAATGTTTCAGAAGTTCAAATGGAAAAAATAACACATCAGTCAAAGAGCAGCTAGCAGATTTTTGGCCCGCGTTGTGTGCAGCGATTGCTCGATTAGCTTGTTTTCAGTTTCTTTTCTGCAGCGACTTCCTTCAGTCTCCTTGTTTGCCTGCTTCTCTGTATTTCAAGCAGCATGATTTATAGAGCCAATTCAGTGTAACATGTGTTGTGCAGTTTATAGAGCCAAGGTTTCCTACATAAATTTCAGCATGAATCATGAAAACATGATATATCCAAAGCTGGAACTAAAATGCAAGAGAACTACAAAAAACATTGACAATTTGGAAATCAAATAGTAATAGAAAGAGAGTTAATACCAACAGTGATGTAATCTGTCTACCCTCTGAATAAATAAATGCTCCACAACGCCACTATACATCTTCAGAGTTCAGCTTCAGACCACAATGCATACATTAATAAACGACACTTTTGGTATTAACTTGTCAGCAAAGGAAAAGCCAGAAGTGGGGATACGCAAAACATATACCTTGCCGGCAATTCATCGAACACATCTTGGGCAGGAGAGGTGGCCGGGATGCCGCAGGTGCCGTTGGCTCGGCCAAGCTGCTACCCATAGCAGGACGTGGCAATGAAGACGCAGCAAGGCGGCCAGCCGAGACCCTGGTACTGCCTCCACCGCGCACAAGAACCCGCCCCCGGAGACAAGGGACCCGCGACCCATCAGAAAAGCACAGCGCCGCCCGCCTGGAGGCCTCAGGCGATGTCCCGCCCCGCGAAGACCCCGGCGGCGCGAGTGAGGCACAGGCGGTGCTGTTGCCCTCCGCTATGCCGCAGACGGCCGGGGAGGCGCCGCCCGAGATGGCGAGCGTGGACACGGAGGCAAAAGGGAGGGCAGCGCATCGGCGGATCTGAGGAGAGCCGAGGGAGCGAGAGGAGAACGGAGGACTGGAAGAAAGCGGCTAGGGTTTTCTATATGATGGGAGCGCAATCAGAGCCATCGGATCAGCGATGAACGGTCAAAAATACATGGGCCATTTGGGCCAAAACGGGCCTGGTTTCATTCTTTCTGTACTTAACATTTTTCTTTATCATTTTCTATTTATTGCACCATTGTGAGTAACACATAAAAATAGTTATGTTATATACACCAATATACATTTTATATTGACAAGGAAACATATTTTTGAAGCAAAGTTGTTTGTCACTTTCGTCATAATCACATTTTGAAGTCATATTGTGAGTAGTGATTTTGTGACTGCATGCATGCTCTAGTCTGAATGTACTGAAAATCTATGCCATGGCGTGGTTAAAATGTCATGATCGATTGGATCGGTTAAAATGTGATCATCGATCGTTATCTATCCTTTTTACTTTAGCAGCCAAGAAACCTCGGTGTCTTGTATTGGTGTCCATCGTCCTCTGTTTGCTCCATCACCATGTTTATATATAATTCTATATGCGTGTGGATTCTGATACAGCACAGTGATAACGTTTAGCCCTATCACATCACCCTGAACGCCAATAATCGGCTGCACGGCTGCACCTAAGACTGAGAGTGCTGCCAATATAATAATCTTCAGCATGCATGACGATCCCGCCTAACATGTGGGCCTAACAATAGTTGGTTTGAGAACCAAAAGCAAAATTTACTCAGAAAATATCATTTTCAGTCACTATATGTGTTATAACTCTATCATAATCACAAAACCAGCTGGTTTGTAACATCTGGCCTTCTTTTTGCCCTCGAGCCATGGTCATCGTCACCATCGTCATCACTCGCATTACTGTGAGGTGGAGAAGAAGGCCAGATGTTAAGATAGCTTAGGCAAATAAAGTGTGTTTACTTTATTTCCCAGGTCGATAATGAAAGGGGAGTTAGTATATCATGTAATCCAAAAGTACATCTGTCCATGGAAAGCAAAGATTAAAGCAGATGGAACGCAGCAACCAAACAAGTGTCACAATTTGGGTCATTCATGTATCTCATCTGACTCATAGGATGGACGACGACGGGAAATAATGTTGGTAGCTGCTAGTCGATCAGTGCACGATAACCTTATCCTGTCATATCCAGATGATGCTTCTAATTATAATGGTGAGCGATCATTTATTTATTTTAAAGGAAAATATCACCATGCATCTTGGCAAGCTCAGAACGTCTTTTAAATTGGCGTCACCTTGTGCGTGTCGACTGTCGAGTTCCAGATATAACTTCTGCTCTACTATAATTTCCTGGTGAAACCACCAGGCACCACATATAGTATGAGCATATTGTTTTCCAGTGATTTAGTCACAATTAATCCGATCCAGAATCAAGGATTAATCTTTTAGACCACTCTGCAGTAATCCGTGCTTTCCTGTCATTATTTTTGTAAGCTGAGAATTTTTATAGATAACTATAATATGCAATTTATTTCCTCCTAGGCAAACACGTATGAATTATGATTAAAAAAACATGTGTGCATTACACTAGTATATTGCCTTTTGTTAGTTTGGCCACAGTTAATATAATACAGAAAATTGAGCAATTAGTTTTAGACCATCATATTTGCACTCTCCTGTTAATTAGCCAATGTAAAGCTGAGAACGGCAGAAGCTATTTTATTTTATTTCTACTCACAAGCTAATGATCACCTATAGGTAACAATCGAAATCCGACTTCCTTTTTTTAGAGGTGATTAATTTTTAAATTATATTTGTAATGCTAGGTAAAATGCATGTCTTCCAACTTAAATCTGACGACACTCGCCACTCCTCTGTACCTGTCCATATATATACACACAGTGGCCCCTCAGGCTGAAGAGTAAACAGGCCCTAGTTAATTACGTTCCCTCTTCCTCTTCGCAAAGGGGGTGTTAGGTTAATAAGCATGGCTTATCCACCAGAATCCACGATCTGTCTCGCCCTGCTCCTCTTCTTTACCTACCTCCAAGCTCAGGGTAGTATGTCGTACATGTACACTGTACGATCAGAAATGGCCGGTGGCGAGGAGAAGCAGGGCCCAGCAGCAGCATCGGAGGAGTACGTAGTGCCGGTGCAGAGCGTGGTGTACCGGTGGGTGTCGCCGGCGGAGATGCCGCACGGACGTGGGCCTTTCCTGGTGTGCAGTGGAGGGTGCCGCTGCTGCGCGGCGTCCAATCTGAGCAGCTGCGTGGACACCCACTGCTGCTTCGGCATCAAGTGCAACCTGCCCGGCAAGCCCTTCGGCACCTGCGCCTTCTCGCCGCTCATCTGCGGCTGCGCCGCCTGCTCTGCCGCCGCTGAACCACCTTCGTCACATCCATCGCCGCCACCGTCCCATCTACTCTTCTGATTTCGTTTCAGATCAGATATTCTTTTTTAGAAAAAAAAAACAAAGAAAGAAATTGGATAAGTGCCGGTGCCAATTGTCATTGCTGCTAGCTGACATATAACGTGAAAGTAGGACGCGTTTGGTGATGCTCCGCCCCGAGCCGATTCAGCTCTGTGCTACAGTAATATGCACTGTGTGGAACTGTGCAGAACTGTAGCGCGGAGAAAAAGGAACCGCTCCTTGCTACAGACAACAGCGTGGGGGAAGGAGCGAGCAAAACTGAAAAAAGTGGCTCCGGCTGCTCTGTGCTGATTTGTTGTGAGACTGAAGTACTGCTGGCTGGTGGCTGATAAGCCAAGCGAACAGGCTAGCCTTGTGAGATGAGCAATGAACGAAGAGCACCATATATATTCTCTTTACTGACAGAGAAATGTCAATCGCTTTCAATAACTAACTGGCACGCACACAAGCGCAATATTTGTTGGGTCCATATATTGCACCATGGCCGGCCGGTCACACAACTTTCTTCAACACCGAAACTTTTTCTCCCTTTTTTTGTCTTCCAATATAATGAGAGTGATCGATGTACTCTTTTTCAACTCCGCCCATTGTCAATAAAGATTACGGAACTTTTTGAATTATCTTCGAGTTCCAGAAGTTTCATGCAGTTTATTTGTCGCTGACAGCAGCCACCGTACAGTTCACAATGCTAGACTGTATTGACTTCCATCAGCTTAGGGCCCGTTTGGTAGAGCTCTGGCTCATGCAAAAATAGTTTTGGCTTTGGCTTGTCTGGTGAAGCAGCTTTTTTTTTTTGCTTTGGCTTGTCTGGTTGAAAAAACGTTTGGTAAAACAGCTTATCATAGCTTTGTAGAATGGATAGAAGAGATGAAATGTCTATTTTGCCCTTGTATATGTATATATGTTGCACAGGTGACTTTGTATGTATTACGTTGGTGTGTAATTTGATTACGCAATAATTAATTAAAGAAAATAATTATATTTTAAACTAATGTGATTAATTAAAGATAGAGACGCGAGGGAGTGGGGAGTGAGAGAGGGGAGCGAGCGCGTGAGCCTTATCTGCTCGATGGAGACGATGGCAAATACATGTAATTTTTGTGAACCACAGGGCTAATAAAGGACCTTGGTCTGCGGGATGGAAGATGAGCTGGGACAAGCTAGTATTTGCCGCTTCCCTCCATAGTGCAAAATACCAACCTGCTTCTCCACCGCTTTAACCGTGAATCACTTCTGTGCCGGACCGTTTGGTACCCAGAGCGGTGAAGCAGCAACGTGAGCTGGGCAAAAAGCCCTGCCAAAGGGCACGATGTTAACTTTACGTTCGCGGTCGATCTGTCCGACGCCGCGTCGCTCCCTCCTCCCGCGGTCCCACGCAGTCCCGTTTGAGTTTTTTTTTCATCTACTGTGTCTGTCTTTCTTTATTAAAAAAACAACTATAATTATTGTCCACAAATATAGATACGTTCTCACGTATGACTATATGATTGGTTTATGAGTTATTTTTTTAATGTTGACAAAGTGGACCATATTGATGACATGCTCCTTTTTTATCAAATTATTACGTAAAACTTTTACACAACAAATATGAAAAACGAGGTACAAAATTAGCACATTTATGTAAAACTTTACATAAAATATTTTATGATAAACTTTTACATTGTAAACTTTTACGATAAACTTTTATTATAAACTTTTACATTGTAAACTTTTATGTAAATGTTTACATTATGAATATGACTTAGCAGCAGTACTACCAGTATTTTTAATCTAAAACTTTTATATTATTATTTTTCATTGCAAAAATATGGTGTTTTGCATGTCTTAAAAAATATATTTTTCTTCGGCTTTGGTCCGTGTACCATAGAAGGCCAAATTGGTTAGTGCTCAGGATTGTTGGGGCGACTCCGTGCTATCGGGTTCAGAAGTAAGTTTGGGGTTTAGGGTAGCCATGTACCCCTGCTATAGAAGGCTAAATTATTTCGACATCGATCCCCTGCAATAGAAAGTTGAATTGATTAGGGTTCAGGGTTGTTGGGGGCGACTCCGTCCTACCGGGTTCAGAATGATGTTTGGGTTTGGGGCGGCTATGTATCCCCTACCATAGAAGGCTAAGGCCATGTTTAGTTCCCACCCCAAACTTCAAACTTCACTATTCATCAAAGGGAATCTTACATGCATGGAGTAGTAAACGTGTGTTAATGACAAAACCCATTCCATAACTCCTGGGTAACTTCGCGAGACGAATCTAATGAGCCTAATTAGGCCAGATTAGACAACGTCGTGCTACAGTAAACAATCTCTAATGACGGATTAATTAGACTTAATAGATTCGTCTCGCGATTTTCCGTCCACCCGTGTAATTAGTTTTATAATTAGATCATGTTTGGTCCTCCTAATCTTGGGTTTAAAATTGCGGATTAAAAAAAGTTTGAAAAGTTCCCCCAACTAAACAAGGCCTAAATTGATTTGGTTTCTGTCCCCCTGCCATAGAAGGCTGAACTGGTTAGTGTTCAGGGTTATTGGGGGGGGCAACTCCGTCCTATAAGCCTAAATTGCTTTGGTTTTGGTTTGGGGCGGCTATGTATCCCCTGGCATATAAGCCTAAATTGCTTTGGTTTTGGTCCCCCTGCCATATAAAGTTTCAATTAGAGCATAAAAAGTTGTTTTTGAAAGTTTGCTATAAAATTTATGGATGAAAACTTTTGTTACATGTTTGTAGAAAGACTTTGTTTTAAAACTTATCTGTAGTGAAAAAAAACATGTGTATTACGTAGTTATTGGAAACTTTTTTATTCAAACTTACTTATGTGAAATACGTGAAATTGGAAAAACTTGGGTAAGTAAAATTTTCAGCAATTTTTCTTTTATTTGTATTGTATTTTAGTTTTGAAAGTTACTTTTATTTTTTTCCCCACCCTTTTCTTCTCCCTCCTTCCCCCATCCCGAATGATTTAATTTTGTGAAAAGAGAACCCAGAAACTAGCGCGAGGAAAAATAATAATAAGCGTGGGAAAAAATGAGGACTCCATGTGCTACGCGAAAAAAACAGACGGCCAGAAAGTGCGGAAAGAAAATGATTACGTTTGTGAGGAGATCGACCGGAGGTACGCATTTCACCGGGCGCCCGTAGATTAGAATCGCCGGCCAAAGGTGCTCTTAGTTCGGTCACAGGCACTATCCGACTCTTTTGTTTGCCAAGCGGATTGGTGTCTTCCCTTAAAAAAAAACTGGATGAGACGGTCACCGGTTTTCATTTGGTTTCTACTCGCTTTTGGAGGTTTTCTAGGTAAAATGTTGCAATTTGACACCTCTTTTGACATACAGAATTTGTGTTTGATTTACTCGTAATAAACAAGGCCGTCTCTAAGGACCTGCTTGGATGCAACAAAATTGTGAAATCCAGCTTGTAAAATCTCTAGCTGATCCAAATAACCTACTCGCTTGTACTAAAATATTTGTCATTGTGTTTGATTTACTCGTAATAAACAAGGCCGTCTCTAAGGACCTGCTTGGATGCAACAAAATTGTGAAATCCAGCTTGTAAAATCTCTAGCTGATCCAAATAACCTACTCGCTTGTACTAAAATATTTGTCATCATTGTTTTTTTTTACAAATTTTGACCGTTCGTGTTATTCAAAATATTGTGTGTATTTTACTTATTTTCTTTGTGATTTGTTTTATTATTATATGTACTTGAAGTGTAACTTATCTTTTTCTATATTTGTGTAAATTTTTTGAATAAGACCAAGAATCAAACATTAAAAAAAAATCAACGACGACAAATGTTTCAATACGAAGGTAGTACTATTTTCTATAATCTCATATAACTTATTTTTCTCTACATTTTTTGTCCAGCTTTTAAAAGCTCTAACCGATCCAAACACGCGAGCTTTTGGTCCAACTTCTACAATCCACAATCTAGCTTGCTAAACGGGGTCTATAAATATTGCCCTCCGTGTTCTACACAGGCTAATCATTTTACAGGTGCCGGGGTTCCCGTCATGCTAATACCAACACAAGAAGCAGCCTTGTTTAAGCCAAAAGGCACTAAGGCACTAGAAGTTTCTTCCTCGATCTTTCTTCCATTCTCACTAACCAAGCCGAAAACCAGAGACGACCATGGCTCTTAGTCGTTTGGCCTCCCTCACCAGCTTCACCATCCTGTTCCTGTTCACCTCCCTGCAAGCTCAAGGTATGTATGTAGCATCCATCAACTACTGTCGCTGGCTGTCCGCCGATCCATCGTCAATCCCATCGATCGGACCAAGCTTGCTGTTTAATTATTCAGTTTTGACTATTGTGATTCCCTGGTCGATCTGGTGGGCAGGAGCAAGCAACCTCGACCTGGGCAGCGGCAAGGAGAAAGAGAAACGGTCGAGGGAAGAGTCGTCGTACGTCGTCCCTGTGCGGAGCGTGGTGTACCGGTCCATGGCGCTGCCGGCGAAGAGGACGACGGAGACGGAGGCGGTGGGGTACGAGCCGTTCGAGGTGTGCGAGGGGTGCAGGTGCTGCTCGGCGTCGAACACGAGCAGCTGCGTGGACACGAGCTGCTGCTACTCCATCGACTGCAACCTCCCGGGGAAGCCCTTCGGCACCTGCGCCTTCAGCCCCCGAACCTGCAGCTGCGGCGACACCAACAACTGCACCCAGCCCTCCTGAATCAATCCTTCCTGCCTCTCGTTCACTACTTCAATTCCCTTCCCCGTCGGCTCTTCTCTTCTCGATCATCTCACAAAATTAGGGGTGTTACTGTGTTAGTGTTACTGATCAATCCAATTATATTCGTCCAGATTCAATCACGTTATAGTTCAGGGATTATTCCACACAAGAAAATGATTGTTTTATTTCTGTAGTGCACGATGCCATTCTGGGCTCTATATATATATATATATATATATAGGATTTGGTTTGTGCGTTCCGGCCGTTTAGTTTTCATTCAGACTCGGCGGCTGTTGGGCTGACTCTGACTAATGTGTGCAACACTAAGTCCTATTGTACTGTCAGAGTCGGCGGCCTAACTTCTTGTCGTATACTCTGTACCTTTTCATTTCCAACTGACAACATAATCATATACTATACATTATCACTAATTGTGCCTTGTATCTACGTGGCAGATTCCCTATGCATGAATATACAGCGACAGAAACGGATCCACACACACTTCAGAATAAAGTCATGCTCTAATACGATACTACTAATGACAGTAGTTTAACACGAATATTTTTTTAGAAAAGGAGTAGTTTAACACGATTATGCATGTTTGCAGATTTTTGACGCGATCAACAGGCATCTGTCATGCATGTTGCGACTGCAGAACGAGATGAGTTTATTTGTTTTTTTTTTAATTCATGTGCGCTAGCTAAAGGTTCAAACAAAACCTGCTCAAATAAAATATGTGAACAAAATGTACTTATCGGTAGTATCTAGAACGCCTGTGAGGTTACTCATTCAGCTTGCAGGATTAAAGTTAAACACACACACAAATCAAGTCCCCAAACTAGTACAAGATACTCTGTTTGTCTGTCAGGCATGCAGCTCACCCTAGGAAAAGCATCTCTGTCAGTCCAGGCCACACTCTTATCTTTTTATTCTTGTTTCTCCAAAGTCCTAAGGCAAAAAAAAAAATGTTTCCTATACAGAGCCCGATGAAGCGGCTAGTTTCAGCAAATTTCGTATTTTGCCTCAATGCTTTTTTTTTGTTGAGAAAGTCGTATTTTGCCTCAATGCTGATAGCTGAGAGATGTTGATGGAGCCAATATCTTCGAGAGCCCAGTTTCGGAGCCCAAATAGCTTGAAGCTCGGCATGGCTAGTCTGTCGCCCTGCTGCCGAGTCCTCTCCTTCATTCAAGTTGAGCTCAGTGTTAGGCATTATGGCCCAACAGCCCACAGTGTCATTCAAAGAAGGAATGTCCCATTGAATCTCTCTCAAAAAAAAGAAGAAGAAGAAAGGAATGGTCCACTTTTTTTTTTTGAAATAAACATGTTTCTTTCGAGGTAATGTGCTACAATTTGAAAAAAAAAGGAGTTCAATTGAACTGAAGAGGTTTGGTGGTGTCCGTCACCACCAGTTCGTACTCTTACGCTGAAACACATGCAAAACTGCCACTCAAAGAAGCTGCAAGCAAAGTTTGGTTTCTCACATGGATATATGCATGCATCTACAAGTTTGCGACCTCTTCTTCAGTTTGGATATATCACAGCGCAGGCATACGTGTAAGCGCTGTCGATCACGCCGGAAAAGCAAAGGCAGCCCACACACAACTAATTAATATATAGCAGCTGAAACGAACATCATCATACATATTTGCCTACCTTAATTACAGCAACATCAACATGCATCATAATATAGATGTCATACTTACAAGTTTAATCTTTTTCCCCTGCTTGCTGGACCATTATTGTGGTGCTAATCTCAATTGTTACCAACCAAACAATGAAGCTATTGGTTAGCTACCATACATGTCACTACATAACACCCAAAGTTTGATGTTGAGTAATATATAGATGATCAACCAGCTAACCAAATTAATTTTCAACCTGCAGATTGTCACGTTCCTTCATGCCCTCCTTCCGCTTGTTATAATGGCTAGCTAGGCCTGCCATATACTACTAAACAAATATGAACTCTCCATGTGATGGTGATTGGGTCGACCGGGTAGTTGGGCGAGACATCATAATGTAAAAGCACCTTCACAGGTGACTAGTGTTAGCTAATCACTCTGTTTTGCAATGTTTATTTATCCAGTCCGCGTGCGTAAGAGGCATATAGATACTATGGGGGTGCTTAAATCCGGTGAATTGGTGAAAAGTGGTGAAAAATTTTGCATTGAGAAACGTGTCCTGTGAGAGGGGACACGGTTGTCAGTGTGAAAACTTTTGGTGACTTTTTGGTGAGTTTTGGGAATTAAACAGGCCCTATATAACTTAAATATCATTTTTTTCACCTTAAATCCTTGCCCGCGTTAGAGACACCATGGTGATCATTTTCCCCCCTTAAACTCATGGGATTCTAATATGTTTCCCCTCCATTCCGAATTACTCTTTACTATTGAATTTTGTTCACAACGTTAACTTCGTACTAAATTAGTTCAAATATAAAAAACAAATCATGCTTAAAATAAATGGTTGATAAAGTAAGTCACAAAAATAAAATAAATGGTACTTCATATTTTTTCAATGAGATAAACATTCTAACATTGTAAGCAACTACATAACGCCCAAAGTTACAATGTAATACTATAGTAAACATGAGCTAATTAGGACTAATGGATTTTACTCATCAATTAGCCATAAATTATACAATTAGTTTGTAATTAGCTTATATTTAGTTTATCTAATTGGCATCTAAATATATTGCTAATTTTTAGCGGCTGGGATCCAAACCAGGCCATAGTATTGTCACCACTGTTAGCAACGTGATCTGGATTTTGTTGCGTTAGTTTGAGCAACAAACCTTGTTGGTTTCTTATTGTCACTGGCAAGCGCTCACTTAGAGCTAGCTAGTGCAAAACACAGTGCGTACACCGGGCCATCTAATTTACGGTCGCCCGGTAGAACGGAACCGTCCGGTCGATTTCCCGACAGCACCGTCCACCACGCGGTTTTTTTTTCCGCGCGCCGCGCCATTCTCTTTCCGCACGAGTTTTTTTTGCCGCGTTTTTTTCGTGCTCTCTCCTGTCTCGCCATTTTCTTTCCGCGCGCTACTAGTTTCCGCGCACGTTTTTTTTTTCACGAAACCAAGACATTCGGGATGGGGAAAAGAGAGAGAAGAAAAGGGCGGGAAAAAATAAAAGCAACTTTCAAAGCTAGAATACAGTACAAATAAAAGAAAAAATTGGTGCAAAACTTACTTACACAAGTTTTTCGAATTTCACATAAGTTTGAATACAAAAGTTTTCTACAGCTACGTAATACATAAGTTTTTTGAACTGCAGATAAGTTTTAATACAAAATTTTCTACAAATAGTTAATAAAAAGTTTTCATCCATAAGTTTTATAGCAAACTTCCATAAACAACTTTTACACTCTAAATAAAACTTTTGTATGGGAGGAGGACCAAAACCGAATCAATTTAGGCTTCTATGGCAGGGATACATAGCCGCCCCAAACCAAAACATTCTTCTGCACCTGATAGAACGGAGTCGCCCCCCAATAACCCCGAACACTAACCAGTTCAGCCTTTTATGGCAGTGGACCGAAACTGAATCAATTTAGCCTTTTATGGCAGGGAATACATAGCCGCCCCAAACCAAAACATCCTTCTGCACCCGATAGAACGGAGTCGCACCCAATAACCCTGAACACTAACCACTTCAGCCTTCTATGGCAGTGGACCGAAACTGAATCAATTTAGCCTTCTATAGCAGGGAATACATAGCCGCCCCAAACACAAACATCCTTCTGCACCCGATACGATGGAGTCGCCCTCCAAATAACCTTGAACACTAGCCTTCTATGGCAGGTGACCGAAATCGAAGCAATTTAGGCTTCTATGACAAAGGATACATAGCCGCCCCAAACCCAAACATCCTTCTGCACCCGATAGGACGGAGTCGCCCCCAATAACCCTGAACACTAACCAGTTCAGCCTTTCTATGGTAGGGGACCAAAACCGAATCAATTTAGGCTTCTATGGCAGGGGATACATAGCCACCCCAAACACAAACATCCTTCTGCACATAGGACGGAGTCGCCCCAACAACCCTGAACACTAATCAATTTGGCCTTCTATGGCAGAGGGACCAAAACCGAAGAAAAATAGATTTCTTAAGACATGCAAAACACCATATTTTCCGAATGTAAATTTAATATTATAAAAGTTTTAGATTAAAAATACTGATAGTACTGCTGCTAAGTTATATTTGTAATGTAAAAATTTACATAAAAGTTTACAATGTAAAAGTTTATCATAAAAGTTTACAATATAAAAGTTTATCATAAAAACTTTTATGTAAAGTTTTACATAAATATGCTAATTTTGTACCTCGTTTCTCATATTTGTTGTATAAAAGTTTTGTGTAATAATTTGGCATAAAAGGGAGCAGGTCATTAATGTGGTCCACTCTATCGGCATTAAAAAAATAACTCGTAAACCAATCATATGATCATGTGTGGGGACGTATCTGTATGTGTGGATCCATGACTATGTAGCAGTTTTTTTTAAAAGAAAAAACAGAACGGAGAGGTGGGCCTTAAAAAAAAGGCCCGCAAGCTGGACCGGGGGAGGGGGCGACGCGCGCGGACCGATCGACCGCGAGTTTCCGAACTCGCGGGCAACGGTAGAGTTAACATTGCGGCCTACACACATGATGCATTTGGACAAAATATTCGCTACACGATTTACTTCTTACTTTATATTCAGGAGTCCATGTCTCTTCATGCATGCTAGCACAGGCATTTTCACCCGTTTCAGCCAGTTGCTTGACCGGCTATTGGGACACTAGCTTGTTGCAAACTTGCAATACCTTACTGCATAGGTGGTGAAAACCTAACAGAAGACATGCATGGATGTAAA
>CM014277.1:2551590-2605148 GCA_004135705.1 Alloteropsis semialata | reverse complement strand
GAAGAATTAAATTAGTTTATTTATGTTGATGATGATGCTTATGGGTTACCATATGCTTAATTGGGTTGGTATATACTTATATCTTAGTAGTTATGCTGCTAAATAAAATATGACCAACTAAAGTGCTTAAGCAATTTAATTAGAAGCCAAACTATTTCCTTGTTAAGCCTTTGCATGTCATTTGCTTTTGCTCTACATTTGCTGAGTACCAACCATAAGTGTACTCAACCTTGCTTTATCTGCGGCTCAGGCTTAGACAGGAGGTTTCAGTGGAGTATTTTGGAAGTTTCTAGGCGTACGTGTTCCCCCAGTCAGCTGTCTGTGGAGAAGTTTTGAAGTTCCGCTGCTAGTTATTCGCTTCCGTGAGTGTAATGATGTTGATTAATATTATTTACGTTTTTTGCACTGTCTTTTATATCACTGATGAAGTCTCATATGTGTGTAAACTTGATCCTGGCGCACATATGATAGTCATTCGGTTTTGTTTACAAAATCGGGTGTGACATTTCTCCTTATAAAAACCCCCGCCGGCGGCCACACTGTTCACTCCTCCTTCTTCGCCAAGCACCCGCACTGCTCATCTTCTTCGTTCTCTTTCCGAGCGACCATTCGTATTCATTCAAAACCAAAATCCGCTCAAATGGCCGAATCATCCTCCATGGGTGCCCTTCAGTCTTCTACATCCGCATCTATTTCCGCCTCCGCTCCGGCAAGTTCATCAGCGGCAGCGCTCTCCACCATGGCAGCCGCCACGACCTCGACAATGGCGGCGGCCACGACCTTGACAATGGCGGCGGCCACGACCTCAACAATGGCGGCCGCAGCGAGCTCCTCAGCCCCTTCTTCACCGCCTCTCTTCGCCTCAGGCTCTTCCTCGGCGCCCGCAGGAGCATCAGTAGGAGAAGCGCGCCATCCAATCCTAGAGGTATCTTACTGAATCCGAACTCATTTTCGTATTGTGAGATTCGGCTTTTCAAACTCATTTTCATTTCGCATTTTCTTTCCTTTAGGCCATTCATGCCCAAACCCTAATCCCCGCAAATGATGTCCGAGGGCTTTATTTCCTTGGTCCAATGGGAGATCCGGACCCCACCGAGTTTATCAATCTGGAAACTCTCCGAATTCCATTCAAGACCTCGGGATTTGATATCGATGACTGGAAGAATGCTTTCCGCTCGTGGCCGACAGTTCTCCCCGGATGGAAAGACTGGTATCTGAGAGTATCGGCCTCCAAGTCTGCAATCTGGAACAAATTAGATATCGCTCAGTGCATCGGCCTCAGCATCGGACCCATCATCAAGAACGAGAACCTCCTGATCGCCGCATCACACTTCTGGTCCGATGCACTGAACGCCTTCCTCTTCGGTCATGGTCCGATGACCCCAACACTGCTCGACGTGGTCATGCTCCTTGGCCTCAATGTCACCAGCAATAAGCGCCCCCTGAGGCTCGATATCAAACTCACTCATCACTTCAAGACCAAGAATTCTGGTGGCTGGACAGGATATATGAATAGCAATCATCGGACCGGACCTGTCACCGACCGTGAACACGCAGCCTTCTTGAATATGTGGCTGGATAGATTCTTCTTCTGCGGCACTACACTTGGTCCGACGGCAAATATCAGCACTTGGCCGAGTTGTTGGCAGGTAATAATATCATCAACCTCGGCCAATATCTCTTGGGGTCAGTGTACAACTTGCTCCATCAAGTTGCCCGGCGCCTGAGGACCGGATCGCCTATTACCAATCTCGGCGGGCCACGGTGGTTCATCCAGATGTGGTTGATGCTACATTTGAGCAAGGTCCTCAAAGTAAATATCCGAAGACATAAGTTCCCAGAGAGCAGACCTGAATCAGAAGAGGTCACCTTGCGCCGATGCACTTCATTTGGTGAAGCTGCCATGGGTTTCCCCACCGATAAGTTGTCAGCTAAAGAATCGTCCAAGTACCTCGCACTCCTCTACAGAGGCATTGCCGACGACAAGGCGCTCTCGTTCTTGTATGAGGATGCTGATGAATACGAGCTGCCTTATAAATTCAAGCTCGGCATGATTGTGGAGGCAGATTCAGAAGCCCTCGCCATCTTCCGGACTTGTATCAATGCCCAATTCCTCCCAATCGGCCTTAGCCTGAGCAAGCAAGGGCAATCGACCTATGAGTACTATCATCCAAATCTGGCCGCCCGTCAGTTTGGCATCGGCCAACTTCCCCCTCACTTGGTCCTGGCCGATCAAATCTATCCAAGGGGAAAGATTGATACAAGTATTGAATGGGATCGCCTCCTCAATCTCGAGCCTCCCCTTGACCAAACAAACTTAGATACTTTTGCAATCGGCCTTGTAGCTCATCGGACTTTTAATATGTGGTGGGCCGAATGGCATCAACATCTATTCTGCATCGCCTGCAAGACTTATGTCCGGAAGCTGCACCCCACCTTCAAGGGTAAACCAGAGGTAATATCCGTAAATTTGCTTCTTTCCTTTGCATTATTTCAGCTTATCAAACAATCTCTCTTTTTGTCAGGATGTCGATCGCTCTCCTCCATCGGTAACTCGATCCGGGAAGCAAGTCGTCTACAGCAACATCTCGCCAGATCCGTGGATCGCCAGATCGGCTGCAAAACTCTCAAGCGCCAGAAGACGGTTCTGGTAAGTTTCAAATTTATCAAACTTCACTACTCTCTTTATCAAAATTAATCCTCCTTTTGCAAACCCAGATCATCGGACAATCTTCGCATTAGCCAAGCCCGACAACGCTTTCAAGCTCATCGGCTAAGGAGGCTTCAGGATCGGACCCACAGAAATCATCAAGCCCAATCCAAATGCAATCAAGCCCCATCCAGGCACAATCGGTTCATTCGCCTTCATCTGAGAGGACCATAACTGGTTCGCCTCGTCAATCAAGCCCGCTACCTCAAGAAGAACCAGCACAAACAGGCCAAGGGCTTCAAGAAGAACGTCCAACATCTTCCCAACAGGTTCGATCAACCGACTCTACAGATGCAACGGTAATCATCAGCCAATCTCTTTAACAGCTAAAAACTAGCTTGACCTTATTCTCTCTCTCCAGCAAATTATTCAGCATGTCTTGACGGATCTGGAGATTGCACAAAGAGAGATTCAAGGCGGCAACATCGAAATCTCCCAACCTGGACCTGAGCAGGAATCGGCCTGGAAGCAAGTAAGTATCCTAGCTTGACACACTCATATCGGCTTCTTTTGATATCGTATCTGACCATTTCCTTGTTCACAGGCTCAAGATACTCCCCAATCCAGCCAGACCACATCAATTAACTTTGATCGGCCGGTAATAGGAGAAGAAGAAATCAATTCCGGGCCAGGCTTGCTGTCTGACGAGGTGAAGGTGAAGCTGCTTGACATATCCGCATTCCTTCATCAAAATATCGTCGATCTTGTCCAGGATGCAGAGCCGATTCGTCAGATCGTCAAGACTCTGCGAGGTCAGCTTCCATTGGACTTGGAGGAGGCATTGATACCGGCGGCCTATATAGAAGGTCATTCTTTCCCAGTGATGCAAGCCAGCCGCCGAATCACGAATCGGACCTCCCAGCAAGACCTGATCAAGCCCAGAGATGAAAAACGAGCTCAAGCTGCAGAATCGACAAAACTGATCAAAGAATTATCGGCGCTCCCTACTTCCATCAACTTAGAACTTGAAAATCTGTGAGCCAGGGAACAAGCGCTAGAACAAGAACTCATCCAAGTCCGATCAAGCATTCAGGCTAAGGCAAAAGAACTTGACGACCTCCTAACTCTGAAGGCGAAGGCCGAAGAAGATTACAAGACTCATATCAAGGCCACCAAAGAGATCCATAAATCAATCAAGCCTGTAGAAGGGGATGCTGAAGCCGATGCCAGGATCATTGCAGATGTAGACAAGATCCGTCAGGCCGCCCTTGACTTGATAGTTAGATATTTGCAGCCCTTAACAGTTTTTTTAACTTGTCTGACCCGCTTCCAAGCGGTCTGATACACTGGTAGCCTGCTCCGCCATCGAGTGGCTTGATGATGTAATATACTTTTCTTTTGTTGCACATAGCCCTTAAGGTGATGCGTGTCGCATCGGCTTTCATATTTTGTTCTTGAGGCGATGTCTCCATCGGCTTCTAAACCTGACGCGCAGCATCGGCTTTACGAATTTGCCCAAATGCTAGGGTAGTACTTCTTCAAATATTTCCCGTTCAATGCCTTAGGAAATGTTTCTCCTTCAAGCGTCTGTAGAATATAAGCATTGCCAGGAACACATCGGACGACTCGATAGGGCCCCTCCCAGTTCGGTGACCACTTGCCGTATCTGGGATCCTTAGAACCAACCGGCAGAATAACTTTCCACACAAGATCGCCCTCTTCGAACTCTTTTCCCTTAACTTTCTTATCATAATACCTCGCAACTCTGAGCTTGTTAGCCTCGATACTCTCCAGAGCGCGTAGCCGACGAACAGCTAAGTCATCGGACTCACTGTTCATGAGTTCCACGTACTCGCCGGCCTTCAACTTATCCTGAAGTTCGATGCGTCTTGACCCAGTACGAATTTTCCATGGAAGAACGGCTTCATGCCCATAAACTAGTTCATATGGAGAAACCTTGATCGATCCATGACAAGCCATTCGATATGCCCAAAGAGCTTCAGGAAGCACAATATGCCATTTTCTCGGGTACTCCTCAATCTTCCTATCAATCAACTTGATCAAACTTTTATTGGAGGCTTCAGCTTGACCGTTGGCTTGTGCGTAGTATGGCGATGAATTGAGGAGCTTGATACCTATATCAGCAGCAAAATTTTTGAACTCGTCAGATGTAAACATCGTACCTTGATCCGTCGTGATCGTCTGTGGAATTCCAAATTGGTAGACAATGTGCTCTCTAACGAAATCAATAATATTCTGGGACTTCACCTCCTTCAAAGGAATAGCTTCAACCCATTTGGTGAAATAATCTGTTGCCGCTAATATGAATTTATGTCCCTTGCTTGAATGTGGAAAAATCTGGCCGATCAGGTCAATTCCCCAACCTCTAAACGGCCATGGCTTGATGATAGGGTTCATAGCCGATGCTGGAGCTCTCTGAATATTTCCATATCTCTGACACTCTTGACATCCTTTATAATATTCAAAGCAATCTTCCAAAATCATCGGCCAATAATATCCGTTCTTCCTGATCATCCACTTCATCTTGAACGCCGATTGATGAGCCCCGCAAACGCCTTCATGAATCTCTCCTATCAAGACCTTGGCTTCTTCAGGTCCGATGCATCTTAACAGGACTCCATCAACTGAGCGAAAATAAAGCACTCCTTCAACCAAGACATGCCTGATTGATTTGTAGCGTAACTTCATGGAAGTCTTGACAGAAGAATCCTTCAAATATTCAACGATTTCTTTCCTCCAATCTCCTTCTGGTATCTCCTGTACCATCACATCGGACATAGGCCGATAGCTAGACGTCTTTTGCGCCAGCCGAGGAAGCAGTTATGATGTCTTGGAATATGCTTAAGAGTTACCAGGGCGAACTGGTCAACCAAATCTTGGCATTTTTCAAAGTAAGGCACCAACGCATCCATCTTACAATCATACTTGCCAAGCAACTGGTTAATAATCAACAAAAAATCTCCAAATACTTCAACAAATTGAGCGCCGATTTCTTTAAGAATCTGGAAACCTTTCATCAATGCTTCATACTCCGCCTGATTATTTGTGCACTTTTCAATCGGATAAGCAAACTCGAATCTTGCCCCCCGAGGCGAAATAATAAACAGGCCGATTCCGCAATCATCATTGCAAGATGAGCCATCAAAGAACATGGTCCAGGGAACTGCGTCAACCACATCGGCCTCCGTATTCATTGGACCAGTCATATCAATCTCCATGGTGCATTGCTCAACAGCATCAACACTAGGTCCACAATGATCAGCAACCAAATCAGCCATCACTTGCCCTTTTACCGCTTTGGCCGATTCGTATTTAAGATCAAACTCTGTCAGAGCAAAAACCCACTTGCCAATTCTCCCTTTCATGATTGGCATCGACAACATGTATTTGATCACATCCTCCCTGCAGACGACAGTGCACTCGGCCGATAGCAAATAATGCCTCAATTTTGTACAATAAAAATATAGACAAAGGCAAAGCTTCTCCACATACGAATACCGAGTCTCAGGATCCAGCAATCTTCGGCTTAAATAAAATATGACTCGCTCTTTCCCATCAACTTCTTGGATTAAAACAGAGCCGATTGCATGATTAAAAGCCGATAAATAAAGCTTGAACGGCTTACCCTCTTGTGGTGGAATAAGAATTGGCGGATATGCTAAATATTGCTTGATTTCATCCAGCGCCTTTTGATGTTGAGGCTCCCACACCAATTCTTCTCCATCCTTCAGCTTCAACAGAGGAGTAAACGCTTCCAATCGGACCGATAGATTTGATATAAACCTCCTCAGGAAATTGATTTTTCCAATCAAACTCTGCAATTGCTTCTTGTTTACTGGAGGCTCAATATCATCAATCGCCTTGCGGTTCCGATCATTCACCTCGATTCCTCTCTCATGAACCAGGAAACCAAGAAACTGGCCGGCCGATACGCCAAAAGCACACTTGAGCGGATTCATCTTCAATCCATGTTGCCTTGTGCATTCCAGCGTTTCCTTCAAATCAGCCAAATGCTCCTGATACCCTTTCGACTTGATCACCACATCATCAATGTAGATTTCAACTATCCTGCCGATTAACTTATGAAAAATATAATTCATAGCACGTTGATAAGTAGCACCGGCATTTTTTAAACCAAAAGTCATAACAACCCATTCATACAAACCGAGAGCACCTGGGCATTGGAATGCAGTCTTGGGGATATCTTCTTCCGCCATAAAAATCTGATTATAACCAGCATTACCATCCAGGAAGCTCATCACTTTATGGCCTGATGCTGCATCAACAAGCATATCGGCCACTAGCATCGGATATTCATCCTTTGGGGTCGCCTTGTTCAAGTTCCTGTAATCAATGCAAACACGCAGCTTTCCATTTTTCTTATAAACAGGAACTATATTTGACACCCACTCAGCATATCGACATGGCCTGATAAACTTAGCTTCAAATAGCTTCGTTATTTCGGCCTTAATTGATTCGTATATCTCAGCCTTGAACTTCCTTGCGTACTGCTTGTGCGGCCGATATCCTGGTTTGATGGGCAGCCGATGCTCGACAATATCACGGCTTAAACCTGGCATTTCATAATAATCCCAAGCAAAGCAATCAGCATACTCTTTCAAAATTTTTATTAATTCTTGTTTATACTCGGGATCCAAGTTAGCACTGATATACGTCGGCTTTGGCCTATCACCAGATCCTATGTCTATCTCTTCTAACTCATTGGCCGACGTAAACCCAAATCCTAACTTACCGAATTCACTTCGGTCCTCATAATCTTCTATACAATCGGCCATTTAAAACAAAGTCTCAGAGCCGACTGCTTGGATCGGCTGTAGTCCCTGATCGGACACCTTGAGGAAGTCGCCATCCCATGCTTTCCCTGACAGGCATTCAATCCCTTCAAACTCCCAAATCGTTGACTCGGCTGTTGCAATGCTAACCGAATCATCAGCTGGGACAATCTCCACATTGTTGCCTTGCCACTGAATCAAGCATTGGTGCATTGTGGATGGGACACAGCAGTTGGCATGAATCCAATCTCGCCCGAGAAGCTTGCTGTAGGAACCCTGTCCATCAATCACAAAGAAAGTGGTCGGCAATGTCTTGCTGCCGATGGTCAACTCTACATGAATTGCCCCCCGAGGCTCTGAAACATTACCGCCAAAATCCTTGAGCGTCATATTTGTCTTGATCAGATCATCAATCCCCTTACCCAACTTGCGGAATGTAGAATAGGGCATGAGATTGACAGCAGCTCCCCCATCAACCAGCATCTTGGTCATCGGTTTTCCATCAACGTATCCCTTGATGTACAGAGGCTTCAGATGCCGATATCCATTCGCATTTGGCTTCTCAAAGACGGCCTTCTCTGAATCAAGAATTAAGCATGCGGTGGTTTCTTCTAATTCATAATCAATCTCATCATCATCCTATACATCAGGAGCAGCAAAATCAAAAGGCAACATCAAAACCATGTTTACCGGGGCCGATGCGCTTGCTTCATCGTCATTAGCCATCTTGACGCGCCAAGTTTTCTTCTCTTTGGCTAACTCTTGCTCCTGAATCTGCTCATGATGGCGCAACCGCTGAACACGTCTCCTTTTGGACCGAGAAATCCCTGATGGGCACCACTGTCCAGGCTTCATTTGAGGTTCTCTAATCCGATCTTGAACTGGAGCCTTCTCTTCCATTTTTTCAGGGCCACGAGTATCAACCTGGTCTTCATTATTTTTACGGCCACGAGTATCAACCCGGCCTTCATCTCCTTGATGACGATTATCAATCCTGACACCGATCCGTTCATGAACTGATTGTCGACTTCTCTTAGAAACTCTGTATTCTTCATACTGGAAGCTGCATTCAAGACAATCTGCTTTGGATGGCAATCTGAGCATCTCGTTCTAGCAGAATATAAAGAAAGGACATCTCCAGTGACCATCATCTTGATCGTACTGCTCATAAATTTGACGCCTGTCCATATGCCAATCGGACCTATAGCCGTACTGACGACGATTGTCGGACCTGTCATCAAACCGGTGTCGGTCATCGGACCTGTCATCAAACCGGCGTCGGCCATCGGACCTGTCATCACATCGGCGCCGATCATCAAGCCCTTCATCAAACCGCCTTGCCTGATATTCGCGCCTCTGACGTCGTCGTTCCTCGCACTCTTCCCACGCTCGGGCTGCTGCCTGTTGCCTTTTATACTTGTTAATCAGCATCTGGGAAGTCACGCGTGGCCGATATCCACCAGGAGCATTAGATTCACGCCCAAATGCCTGATGATTCCTTCGCAGCTCTTCAACAGTGACCTGAACTGCAGGATCAACGGCACCAGAACTCTTGGCGTGGTCCGATGTGAGCACCTTGAACTTCCCCTTTTCACCAGCATCAATCATATTAATAGAAAAGGAGAAATCAACAAAGTTATTAGGAAAGGGATGACCGTCGATTTTCATGGCTTTCTTGTTATCTTCAAACTTGATCTTGCCAAATTCGATAGCCAATTGGATCTCCCTCCTGAACACCTTGCATTCATTCGTCTCATGAGAAGTTGAGTTATGCCATTTGCAATACTTGCGCTTCTTCAACTCCTCGGCCGATGGGATGAGTGATTTGCAGAAAGTTGGATAAGCTTCTCACTGAGTAGCATATCAAAAATCTTGTCGGCCTTTATTATATCAAACCCAAATTTCTCAGGGTTCTGCTTGACTCATGGGCACGATACCGGCTTTTTGGATTTGGTCCATTCAGCTATGTTGATATCAGCCTCTTCTTCAGAATCAGAAAGATAGGACACTGGCTTGGAAAACTTTGTGCGCCTCGCCTCCTGGTATTGAATCTCATGGGCTGACACCTTTTGCACCAGCTGTCCCAATGTTTCAAACTCCTGAGCAGAAAATCTCTCCTTGATCGGCGCAAGCAAACCCTGGAATGCAAGCTCAGCCAATTGCGTGTCAGATAGCTTCAAGCTATAGCACCGATTCCTGATATCACGGAACCGTTGAATATACTCCTTGATGGACTCATCGTTCCTCTGCCTAATAGCAATCAAATCAGAAATGTTCATTTCATTGAGACCAGAAAAGAAGTACTTATGGAACTGCTTCTCCATATCGGACCAGCCTGTGACCGATCCTGCTGGCAACGACGTGAACCAAGTAAACGCCGGCCCTGATAGTGACAAAGGGAAGAATCTGAGCCTGAGTCCCTCTTCAGAAGCAGCTTCACCACATTGAGCCAAGAATCAGCTCACATGCTCAATGGTGGTCATATCGTCTTGCCCAGAGAATTTGGAAAAATGTGGCACTCTGTAGCGTGGAGGAAGTGGCACTGCATCAAAATAGGATGGGTACGGGTGCCGATACAACCTCGCTTCATCTTTAGGCTTCAAACCGAACTGATTCTGGATCACCTCGGCTATTTTCTGTGACCAATCAGACTGCTCTCCTTGATGCATATCCGTCATATAATTATTGTAATCACCGACCATACGCTGATGTGCAGGAATCTCTGTATGTATCCTTGCAGCCGCAGGTTGCTTTTCTTCTTCGTTCAGAGTCCTAGCATATTTCTCACCATGCGGGCCGACAATAGATCCATCGGCCATCAACAGAAAACCGTTGGCCAGCTGAATTGGTGGTGGAGTCGTCGGAATTTGCGGAGCAACGGTCATGGCGCAGTCTTCAGTACCTTTGCCTTTTCCTGATCCTGATGCCCCTGCAGACTCTGGCATAAAGACTGGGCCTTTTAAGCAAATAGTATCATCCACTGCCTTCTTGATGAGATTGTCCAAAGAATTCACCAAAGTGCCTGACTGGTTAATTAATGCATGGTGGACAGCTTGATGAATCATCTCTGTCATGTTGACATGGTACTCCCCGGCATCAGTTGTCTTCTTGATCAATTCTGGGTCCGGAAGAGCACCTTTGAGCACAGGGCCTGAACGATTACGCCCGAATTGGCCAAGGCAGAGCTTCTCAAATGCTTCAATCTGGGCCTGAACTGCATCTAACTGGGCTTTAGACAGATTGGCTTTCGTAACTGGAATAGTCACGTCAGGAACCTTGTTCTTGTCAGCCTTGGCTTTCTCAGCCGCCAACTTCTCAGCCGCTAGCTTCTCAGCCGTCAGTTTGTCAGCAGCGAGCTTAGCAGCAGCTTCTTTTTCAGCATCAGACGACATCTTGGAAATTGTCTTACGTGTCCCACCAGGCGTGCCAAAAATGTGTTGACGCGGAAAATCGGCGGTCGTATCCTCAGCGAGCAACACAACAAGGCCAGGGAGATCTGCTTCACTCCGATGCTGGTCCTGCACTTTGTCCAGGTTCGCGGCGTGCCAGTCAATTTGACCTGTAATTGACAAGGAAATAAACAGTTAAATTACTCTTTGATTGTGCCGGCTCTATTCCAGACGGCAGATGCACGTTGGATTTAGCCACGACCCAATCGGACTTGTATCGGCCGATGCCAATCGGACCTTAAAATCGGACTTCATAGATGACGTCAATCGGACCAATATAATCGGACCTCAATCATACCATCGAATCGGACCTCAGAATCGGACCAATCAGGATTGGACCTTGATTAATGTAACAGATCAGCCTTTTTAAATAATAAAATAGAGCATAAAACATGGCCGATACACTATTCACCTATCTTAACTGCTCAACTGCTACTTCTAACAGATCTAATACAAGATAGCATTCTTACAGCTAATCTAAATGCAAAATTAACGGATCGGCTATGCCTTTGAGCAAGGTATTTAAATAACCAAAGTAGAGCCGATGCGTCGTCCACCTTGCCTAGTTGACAGTATGATTCATCTCATCGGACCATCTAGTTAGCCAATCAAACCAGAACTGTTTTGACACGGTTTCACAGACAGATACAGCGCACATACTCCAGCTATGATCGGACCAGATAGCTAAACGATCAAACTTGACTCACCAACAGAACAACTAAACAAGATGCTCGCACGGGTAATTAATCAGATTAAGCAAATAAGCAATAAAACGGTAACAAGATCGTTCCAATATTCAAAACTGTCTTTGAATAATCAAGAGAAATCTAGCTCTGACGCAGAGAATCTAAATCAAACTCGACACTCAAAGAACAATCAGATTAAGCTGTAAAGATGAATCGGACCTAGAACGATGTTGTAAGATAAGTATTGCTCAAATCGGACTAAACCAATGCTAATAGCTGTTGAAGAATCAGATTAATTCACATGGCGCAGATCTAAATCAATCTAGCAACTTCAAACAACCGCATAAGCTGCCTTCTAATAATCAAGAGAAATCTAGCTCCGACGCAGGGAATCTAGATCAAACCTGAAAACTAAAAGAACAACCCGATAAACGATTAATCACTGAATAATCAAGAGAAATCTAGCTCCGACGCAGGGAATCTAAACTAATCTTGACGATCCAAAAATAAATCGGTTGAACAGCATAAACGAGAAAGGGTGATGCGCCTCAATTCAAAGCTTATACTAATTCGATAAGTTGACAATCTTACTGGTAAGCCGGAGATCGAGAACTGATGCAGCCCGTTCACCAATGAGTTCGTCGAGATCTACTCTAACCTACTCCTAGGGTTTTGGTGTGAAGCCGGGTTGTATTGATTGTGTGAATGAATATTTTACAATGGACGAGAGTTTATATTTATATCCTGGTCATGAAGAGTCCTGATCGGACTTGACTAACTTGCAGATAAAGTAAACTATTCTAAGATAGAATGGGACTCTAAATAAGCCTTCAAAAAGGAAATAGCCCCCACATCTGATACGCTTCCTTTTTAGCCGACGCGTCCTTCTCCTTTAATCCGTCCGGATCGGACTTCTACTTTATCGGACTCCTCTCCCCGTATCGGCTTCCTTCTCTGTCACATTCGTCTTTGACCAGTCAATGGGCCTACTGCTCAGTTCCAGTGCTGCTACGTCACCATCTGACTCAGCGCTCCCGGTGCGAAAATCCGGTGTCAACAGACACCTCTTCTGATATAAGGAATTTGTGTTTAATTTACTCGTAATAAACAAGGCCGTCTCTAAGGGACCTGCTTGGATGCACCAAAATTGTGAAATCCAGCTTGTAAAGTCTCTAGATGATCCAAATAACCTACTCCCTCTGTACTGAAATTTATTTGTCGCCATTGAATTTTTTTTACGAATTTAACCATTTGTCTTATTCAAAATATTGTGTGTATTTTACTTATTTTTTCTGTGATTTGTTTTATACTTGAAGTGTAACTTATTTTTTTATGTTTGAATAATTTTTTTAAATCAGATGAACGGTCAAACATTTTAAAAAAAGTTAACGATGACAAATATTTCGATATGAAGGTAGTACTACTTTTTGTAATCTCATATAACGTGTTTTTCTCTAGCTTTTTTTTTTGTCCGGCTTTTTAATTCTCTAACTGATCCCAACAAGCGAGCTTTTGGTCCAACTTTTACGGTCCCCACTCTAGCTTCAATGGGGCTAGTGTCTCTATAAATATTGCCCTCCGTCCGTGTTCTACACAGGCTGATCCTTTTACAGGGGCCGGGGTTCCCGTCATGCTAATACCAACACAAGAAGCAGAGCCAAAAGGCACTAAGGCACTAGAAGTTTCTTCCTCGATCTTTCTTCCATTCTCACAACCAAGCCGAAAACCAGAGACGACCATGGCTCTTAGTCGTTTGGCCTCCCTCACCAGCTTCACCATCCTGTTCCTGTTCACCTCCCTGCAAGCTCAAGGTATGTATGTAGCATCCATCAACTACTGTCGCTGGCTGTCCGCCGATCCATCGTCAATCCCATCGATCGGACCAAGCTTGCTGTTTAATTATTCAGTTTTGACTATTGTGATTCCCTGGTCGATCTGGTGGGCAGGAGCAAGCAACCTCGACCTGGGCAGCGGCAAGGAGAAAGAGAAACGGTCGAGGGAAGAGTCGTCGTACGTCGTCCCTGTGCGGAGCGTGGTGTACCGGTCCATGGCGCTGCCGGCGAAGAGGACGACGGAGACGGAGGCGGTGGGGTACGAGCCGTTCGAGGTGTGCGAGGGGTGCAGGTGCTGCTCGGCGTCGAACACGAGCAGCTGCGTGGACACGAGCTGCTGCTACTCCATCGACTGCAACCTCCCGGGGAAGCCCTTCGGCACCTGCGCCTTCAGCCCCCGAACCTGCAGCTGCGGCGACACCAACAACTGCACCCAGCCCTCCTGAATCAATCCTTCCTGCCTCTCGTTCACTACTTCAATTCCCTTCCCCGTCGGCTCTTCTCTTCTCGATCATCTCACAAAATTAGGGGTGTTACTGTGTTAGTGTTACTGATCAATCCAATTATATTCGTCCAGATTCAATCACGTTATAGTTCAGGGATTATTCCACACAAGAAAATGATTGTTTTATTTCTGTAGTGCACGATGCCATTCTGGGCTCTATATATATATATATATATATATAGGATTTGGTTTGTGCGTTCCGGCCGTTTAGTTTTCATTCAGACTCGGCGGCTGTTGGGCTGACTCTGACTAATGTGTGCAACACTAAGTCCTATTGTACTGTCAGAGTCGGCGGCCTAACTTCTTGTCGTATACTCTGTACCTTTTCATTTCCAACTGACAACATAATCATATACTATACATTATCACTAATTGTGCCTTGTATCTACGTGGCAGATTCCCTATGCATGAATATACAGCGACAGAAACGGATCCACACACACTTCAGAATAAAGTCATGCTCTAATACGATACTACTAATGACAGTAGTTTAACACGAATATTTTTTTAGAAAAGGAGTAGTTTAACACGATTATGCATGTTTGCAGATTTTTGACGCGATCAACAGGCATCTGTCATGCATGTTGCGACTGCAGAACGAGATGAGTTTATTTGTTTTTTTTTTAATTCATGTGCGCTAGCTAAAGGTTCAAACAAAACCTGCTCAAATAAAATATGTGAACAAAATGTACTTATCGGTAGTATCTAGAACGCCTGTGAGGTTACTCATTCAGCTTGCAGGATTAAAGTTAAACACACACACAAATCAAGTCCCCAAACTAGTACAAGATACTCTGTTTGTCTGTCAGGCATGCAGCTCACCCTAGGAAAAGCATCTCTGTCAGTCCAGGCCACACTCTTATCTTTTTATTCTTGTTTCTCCAAAGTCCTAAGGCAAAAAAAAAAAAATGTTTCCTATACAGAGCCCGATGAAGCGGCTAGTTTCAGCAAATTTCGTATTTTGCCTCAATGCTTTTTTTTTGTTGAGAAAGTCGTATTTTGCCTCAATGCTGATAGCTGAGAGATGTTGATGGAGCCAATATCTTCGAGAGCCCAGTTTCGGAGCCCAAATAGCTTGAAGCTCGGCATGGCTAGTCTGTCGCCCTGCTGCCGAGTCCTCTCCTTCATTCAAGTTGAGCTCAGTGTTAGGCATTATGGCCCAACAGCCCACAGTGTCATTCAAAGAAGGAATGTCCCATTGAATCTCTCTCAAAAAAAAGAAGAAGAAGAAAGGAATGGTCCACTTTTTTTTTTTGAAATAAACATGTTTCTTTCGAGGTAATGTGCTACAATTTGAAAAAAAAAGGAGTTCAATTGAACTGAAGAGGTTTGGTGGTGTCCGTCACCACCAGTTCGTACTCTTACGCTGAAACACATGCAAAACTGCCACTCAAAGAAGCTGCAAGCAAAGTTTGGTTTCTCACATGGATATATGCATGCATCTACAAGTTTGCGACCTCTTCTTCAGTTTGGATATATCACAGCGCAGGCATACGTGTAAGCGCTGTCGATCACGCCGGAAAAGCAAAGGCAGCCCACACACAACTAATTAATATATAGCAGCTGAAACGAACATCATCATACATATTTGCCTACCTTAATTACAGCAACATCAACATGCATCATAATATAGATGTCATACTTACAAGTTTAATCTTTTTCCCCTGCTTGCTGGACCATTATTGTGGTGCTAATCTCAATTGTTACCAACCAAACAATGAAGCTATTGGTTAGCTACCATACATGTCACTACATAACACCCAAAGTTTGATGTTGAGTAATATATAGATGATCAACCAGCTAACCAAATTAATTTTCAACCTGCAGATTGTCACGTTCCTTCATGCCCTCCTTCCGCTTGTTATAATGGCTAGCTAGGCCTGCCATATACTACTAAACAAATATGAACTCTCCATGTGATGGTGATTGGGTCGACCGGGTAGTTGGGCGAGACATCATAATGTAAAAGCACCTTCACAGGTGACTAGTGTTAGCTAATCACTCTGTTTTGCAATGTTTATTTATCCAGTCCGCGTGCGTAAGAGGCATATAGATACTATGGGGGTGCTTAAATCCGGTGAATTGGTGAAAAGTGGTGAAAAATTTTGCATTGAGAAACGTGTCCTGTGAGAGGGGACACGGTTGTCAGTGTGAAAACTTTTGGTGACTTTTTGGTGAGTTTTGGGAATTAAACAGGCCCTATATAACTTAAATATCATTTTTTTCACCTTAAATCCTTGCCCGCGTTAGAGACACCATGGTGATCATTTTCCCCCCTTAAACTCATGGGATTCTAATATGTTTCCCCTCCATTCCGAATTACTCTTTACTATTGAATTTTGTTCACAACGTTAACTTCGTACTAAATTAGTTCAAATATAAAAAACAAATCATGCTTAAAATAAATGGTTGATAAAGTAAGTCACAAAAATAAAATAAATGGTACTTCATATTTTTTCAATGAGATAAACATTCTAACATTGTAAGCAACTACATAACGCCCAAAGTTACAATGTAATACTATAGTAAACATGAGCTAATTAGGACTAATGGATTTTACTCATCAATTAGCCATAAATTATACAATTAGTTTGTAATTAGCTTATATTTAGTTTATCTAATTGGCATCTAAATATATTGCTAATTTTTAGCGGCTGGGATCCAAACCAGGCCATAGTATTGTCACCACTGTTAGCAACGTGATCTGGATTTTGTTGCGTTAGTTTGAGCAACAAACCTTGTTGGTTTCTTATTGTCACTGGCAAGCGCTCACTTAGAGCTAGCTAGTGCAAAACACAGTGCGTACACCGGGCCATCTAATTTACGGTCGCCCGGTAGAACGGAACCGTCCGGTCGATTTCCCGACAGCACCGTCCACCACGCGGTTTTTTTTTCCGCGCGCCGCGCCATTCTCTTTCCGCACGAGTTTTTTTTGCCGCGTTTTTTTCGTGCTCTCTCCTGTCTCGCCATTTTCTTTCCGCGCGCTACTAGTTTCCGCGCACGTTTTTTTTTCACGAAACCAAGACATTCGGGATGGGGGAAAAGAGAGAGAAGAAAAGGGCGGGAAAAAATAAAAGCAACTTTCAAAGCTAGAATACAGTACAAATAAAAGAAAAAATTGGTGCAAAACTTACTTACACAAGTTTTTCGAATTTCACATAAGTTTGAATACAAAAGTTTTTTACAGCTACGTAATACATAAGTTTTTTGAACTGCAGATAAGTTTTAATACAAAATTTTCTACAAATAGTTAATAAAAAGTTTTCATCCATAAGTTTTATAGCAAACTTCCATAAACAACTTTTACACTCTAAATAAAACTTTTGTATGGGAGGAGGACCAAAACCGAATCAATTTAGGCTTCTATGGCAGGGATACATAGCCGCCCCAAACCAAAACATTCTTCTGCACCTGATAGAACGGAGTCGCCCCCCAATAACCCCGAACACTAACCAGTTCAGCCTTTTATGGCAGTGGACCGAAACTGAATCAATTTAGCCTTTTATGGCAGGGAATACATAGCCGCCCCAAACCAAAACATCCTTCTGCACCCGATAGAACGGAGTCGCACCCAATAACCCTGAACACTAACCACTTCAGCCTTCTATGGCAGTGGACCGAAACTGAATCAATTTAGCCTTCTATAGCAGGGAATACATAGCCGCCCCAAACACAAACATCCTTCTGCACCCGATACGATGGAGTCGCCCTCCAAATAACCTTGAACACTAGCCTTCTATGGCAGGTGACCGAAATCGAAGCAATTTAGGCTTCTATGACAAAGGATACATAGCCGCCCCAAACCCAAACATCCTTCTGCACCCGATAGGACGGAGTCGCCCCCAATAACCCTGAACACTAACCAGTTCAGCTTTCTATGGTAGGGGACCAAAACCGAATCAATTTAGGCTTCTATGGCAGGGGATACATAGCCACCCCAAACACAAACATCCTTCTGCACCCGATAGGACGGAGTCGCCCCAACAACCCTGAACACTAATCAATTTGGCCTTCTATGGCAGAGGGACCAAAACCGAAGAAAAATAGATTTCTTAAGACATGCAAAACACCATATTTTCCGAATGTAAATTTAATATTATAAAAGTTTTAGATTAAAAATACTGATAGTACTGCTGCTAAGTTATATTTGTAATGTAAAAATTTACATAAAAGTTTACAATGTAAAAGTTTATCATAAAAGTTTACAATATAAAAGTTTATCATAAAAACTTTTATGTAAAGTTTTACATAAATATGCTAATTTTGTACCTCGTTTCTCATATTTGTTGTATAAAAGTTTTGCGTAATAATTTGGCATAAAAGGGAGCAGGTCATTAATGTGGTCCACTCTATCGGCATTAAAAAAATAACTCGTAAACCAATCATATGATCATGTGTGGGGACGTATCTGTATGTGTGGATCCATGACTATGTAGCAGTTTTTTTTAAAAGAAAAAACAGAACGGAGAGGTGGGCCTTAAAAAAAAGGCCCGCAAGCTGGACCGGGGGAGGGGGCGACGCGCGCGGACCGATCGACCGCGAGTTTCCGAACTCGCGGGCAACGGTAGAGTTAACATTGCGGCCTACACACATGATGCATTTGGACAAAATATTCGCTACACGATTTACTTCTTACTTTATATTCAGGAGTCCATGTCTCTTCATGCATGCTAGCACAGGCATTTTCACCCGTTTCAGCCAGTTGCTTGACCGGCTATTGGGACACTAGCTTGTTGCAAACTTGCAATACCTTACTGCATAGGTGGTGAAAACCTAACAGAAGACATGCATGGATGTAAAACAGTGCACTCTTAGTTTCTGGAAGCGATTCATACACAAAAATTTCTAAGAGATTAACTAGGACCTCTATTATTGTACAATGCCATGCATAGAAGACCCAAATTTTCAAATACTAGTCATCAACCTTACTCTTTTTTATCATCCTAATTCAAAGTTTTTTCACCGCACATTGCACCTATATATGTGTTTGACATGTGCTAATAATTAAACATTAATTTGAACTATGTGTTTAACATCGAATATGATATTCTCATTTGGTTTCCACATGTATATATATACATATGTACACATGGTAACACACATCATGCATTTATACTTGAAGTTGGTATTTTCCATATTAACAATGTCATAAATAGGCAATTTAGAATCATATATTGGTGTAATTTGAAATTTTTAAATAATAAAAAATGTAAGTAACGTAGATGCAGACTGATGAGTTATTTTAGGATACTTTAAAATGGGAGATGTGGATATTTTATATGCAAATTTAGAGGGCTACTTTAGATTTTTTTTTTGGAACAACATAGGTGCATGATTTAGATGAAGGTTAGGGGTTTACTTTAGGTTATTTTTCATAATGCAAGTAATTCATATTTATATTTGCAATGATAGAGATGAGTAATTTTTTAAGAAAAAATAAGTCCAATGTTTGTTATTATCGATGATGATTAGAGTCTAATATATTGATAGCCAGATGTTTATGATTTTTGCAATAATTTCTAGAAGTTATCTTCTTTTTTCTAGCATGTCTTGTGACGATGAACATGGAAGCTCCAAAAGAAGTTTCAGCCGTAATAGTAAGATAAGATGTGAATATGTATTGGTATGATAGCGAAGTAAGGATATAAAACAAGGAGGTTCGTTGGTAAAATCATTGAATGGAAAAAATATTAGTTAGTACCATGCTGCTCAAATTTGGCAACTGCAAGTTGCTGATGGGAATATCTGCATAGGTCATAGAGCGGTTGTAAGGTGGTTGCCAAAAAAAACAATCTTTTTCTTGGGGATGCACCACGCATGTACGACCGATGAAATCACCCATTCAAGTTAAGAATCTGAAAAATTCTTGTATATATCCAAATTGTTTGATGTCAGGACATGCTTTTCTCAGAGAGCAAGCAAGAGATTGACGGGGAGTCAAGGTCTCGATGGCCTTAGCTAGTAGCTAGCCATTCATATACTAGGCCAAATGGTGTAAATTAAAGCCTCCTGTGTGTTGCATTTCATTGCTGCATGCGGCTGGAAGGAGAAGCTGGAATGCACCACGCATGACGGTGACATCTCAAGAGATCTCCACATTCCACTTCTCAGTTGTCACCCACCCAACTAAAAGGAACCCCAAAATAATCTGGGGCATCTTGGGCTTTAACGGGTAACTATATACATCAATATAATTCAAGTGATTGCTTCATGGGCAGGGCAGCTTGCTTGCTTGGGGATATAATGACATCTTAGCATGCCCAATTAATGAATTGAGCAACAATGGAGGCTAAGGCACACCTACGAGCACAAGCTACTGAGTGCTATGTAAGGAAAATGGCCCCATAGGGCATTATATTGCGATTTTGGTGATTGAATGACAATATAGTCACTAGGATTAACAAGTCTGTCAAGTATCATTTAAAGGATTTTAGGTCCGAAGGATGGATTCCAAAGCATAAGCCAAAAACCCTAGAGGCTTATTTCAAGCATCTAAGACATGGTATTGGCAAAATAAATAAAAAACGGGCTTTAGATGATTGAATTGGACAAAGCCCATAAACTTTCTACATGTCGGATGATCGGCGAGGGAATATTCCGTTGGTGGTGTATTGCCCAAAAGAAACGGTGTGTAGGGTTGGCTCTGACAGTGTGATCTTCTACATGGCAGATGATCCAGCATAGCACGACGAACATTTGAGGGAAGGTATGACGTCCATCAACTGGGTTGAAGATCCACACGATGGATGATGCTGTGTTACTATTTATATACATGATGAAAGTTCAAGCAAAGATACATCGAAAGGCTGCCCTGAAACCAAGTTTTGTACATGGTGGATGTTCCAGTGTGGCACAATGGGAGTATGTTGGAACAATTGTGCAATAAGCATGTTGGTTTGTCAGGAGGAGGATATACACGACGGATGATCCGCCGCTATACAACGGACAATACGGCAGAGCTTCATGATATCATTCGATCGTTTGAAAAGAAACAACTATTGGACCATTCGACGTTCACTGTTTCAGTGTGCCTTTTGAGCAATGGCTAGTCCAAGGATTTGGGCTATATATACCACTCTCATTTAGCTAGTTGTAGGTGCTATAGTCCACAAGAAGTTCATCTACAACCACAAGACATCCAAGCCAGCCAAGTGCGTAATTGATCACCCAAGTGCAATTAGCATGCTCCTAGTGAGTGATTAGTGCTAGGATAGGTCTAGAGAGAGAGAGAGAGAGAGTTTGTAAGAAGTGTTCTCTTGTGCATGTGTTTTTTGAGTGAACCATCCTTGTAATCTTGGTGTGCCGACCTCTTGAAGTCGTGGTGACTCGCTGGCAAGTCTTTGACCTTCTAGCTTGGTGTGGAGCTGTGTCGATGGCTTTGTGCGGGGGACGAGGAGACCCCCTCCTTGGTGGAGAAGGTCTGTAGTGAAAATGGCATCAAGATCTCTGGAAGAGTATGTTGATGAGAGCCTTGTCTTTGTGACCAGCTCATCGCTCTTCTTGAGAAGTCTTTCTGACAAGCTTAAGGCCTTGAACGGGAAGCAAGATTTTGAGATCAGGAGTGCATCCTTTGTGAAGCTCCAACATAGAGAGTAGGCTTGGCTTACTGCCAATCGAACCATGAGATAAAAGTACTTGCTTTGAACCATCCTCTTTACCCACTCCTTTACGACTCCGCATTTCATACTTGCAACTTATGTGCCATTACTTTAATAGAGTAGTATTTTGATATGATTGGCTCTAGGTTGCAAAAATCTTTGTGGGTGGATGCAAACAGTAGTGGAAACAATAGTTGAACATCTCGATAGAATAGTTTAGTTTACATTTGTGCAATTAGTTGGAAAGATAGGGCTAAGATTTTAAGTCGCCTAATTAACCCCCCCTAGTCTAATACAACCACCGAGTTCTTTCATGGTAGCTAGCTCCCTTAGGTTGGTATAGCAACATATTGAGGATCCAATATGGAATGATGGAAGAAATTCTATGAGGATAAGCAGCTATTATAGTGATTAATTTAATAAAAATATGTTGACTCCATGTTTGTTCATGAACCATGCAAATACATATCTATATTTTTTGGGGATTGGAACCCAATGAGCTTTTTATGGAGGAGGGCAATGGGCAAGGTGTGAATATATAGTGGAAGAGATCTAGAACAAAGTGGCTCGTGAGCCCAAGAGGTTAGGGTTTAAGTAAGTGAGCATTGGTAGTCGGACATCACATCAATATATATAAATTTGGCCACAGAATATCATTTGTGGTCAAAAACTTAGGATTGTAGGGCCTAAAGGAATTCAGACCACTACATGGTATCGAATATATTATTTGTGTCTAGAATTGTAGAACTAAAGGAATCCGAGCAATACGTGGCATCATTGCATCAACGGTCTAGACAGTTGAAATCGAAACCATCTAACTTCTTGTTCTTGGAAGCTTCCTTAAGTATGGCCGATTGCCTACAACCAGTACTAGGAATGGCATGGGAATCTTGCAATTGTGTCCTCCCTGGCTTATGCACACAGAACACAATCACAAAGGTGCGATGCCAACGCAGCTATGCACTCACGCCTCACAGCCTACAAAAAACAAATTCCAACTGCAGCAAACTGGCACGTCGTACGTACAAGTCGGTACAGTACAGTAGTGACGCATGACCGAGTCATCACGCATATAAATGAGGGGATCGATGCGCTTCTTCAATTCAAGACGGCGGCCTTCCCCGACCGATCCAGCATGACGATGAGCCGGATCCACCCGTCCGAGACGACGACGCGGCCGCCTCTGCTGCTTCGCCACCGTGACGGAGACTCATCCGGCCACGCCTCATCGTCGGCGGCGTCGTCCTCCTCCGCGGCGGCCCGGCGGTACACGGTGTGGAAGAGGTCCAGCATGGGCTTCCAAGGCACCGACGGCTTCTCCGTCTACGACGCCGCCGGCAACCTCGCCTTCCGCGTCGACAACTACTCGCGCCGCCCCAAGCTCTTCGCCGGCGAGCTGCTCCTCATGGATGGCCAAGGCGCGCCTCTCCTCGCCCTCAGGCCGCAGGTACAGTGATCCATCCATCATCAGTTGCGGATTTCATTCTAAACCTGCGCCCGCCCTGCGCTGATGTGCACGATCGATCCAGTCGCATCGATCCATCTTGATATTCAGATGTTTACCGATCTAGTAACGTTGCAAAAAGTACGGTCCGAGGCATCCAGACTATAATGCGCATATATAGAATATGGCCATCATCGATCAAATAATCTAGCCTGTAGTCACAATTAGTGCTTTCTAATGTACATGTGTAGCAGGGTATTCTTTTTCAGATAGGGAAATGGCCATCCAGACCTTCAATTCTTTCTTTTGTACTAGCTAGCATCTAGAACAATAATTAATTTTGGTTTTTCAACCAGAGTTGATCCATCTCCCTGACCTAGCATAAGTCTCGCCAAATCGAATGTATTATTTTTTTTATATAGTCTGTTTCTCCAAGTACAACTACTGCAAACATTTGGTAGCTCACCAGAAGATTCAGAGTTCACTGTAGTCTGACTAAATCCAATGTACAAGTAGTTTCAAAATTAAGCGTCAGTCTCATTTATTTCTTTGGACGGAGCTAATTTTCTCCCTAGTTACAACTGTACAACGCATGAACATAAATATTGGTCTTTAACGAGCCAGCAAATTCACTAGAACTAGTAGCTAGCATCAAAATTCTGTTCCCAAAAAGAAAAGGTAGCACCAAAAGCTAACAAAGTTATGTTTCTGGGCAACAGATTTTCAACATGCACGACCAATGGAATTGCTATACAGCATCAGAGGAAAGCCAAGGCAAGAGCACAAGGTCACATCAACTGTTCTCGATGAGAAGATGCTCCGTTTTGCAGAAAGGCTATGAAGCAGAAGTGTCCATGTCAGTGTGTAGCACTGCTTCAGACCAAACTGACCAAGGTCCCAGCTTCTTGGTCGAGGGCTGCTTTAGGACAAGAAACTGCAAGATCCGTGACAGTAATGGCGAGGAAGTGGCCAGGATAATGAGGAAGAAGGCTGAAGTAGCATCGAATCCTTTGACGCTTGGTGACGATGTGTTCAGCCTTGTGGTCCAGCCAAATGTGGATTGCGCTACGATCATGGCTTTCATCGTTGTTCTAGACCGGATCTCTTGGAGGCTGTATACACCCATGATCTGCTCATGATGAAGCCCTTTCTGACTACTGTATGAATGATCACAGGAGAAAAGAGACCGCAGTGATTTACCAAACAAAGACATAGAAAAATAGTTAGAGAAACACATCTGTAAATTGGCTGCAACTGACTAAGGGATAGGAAAATTTGGTATTTTTTAGAAGGGAACTTTGGAAAATATGTAACATCATTATGAGCAATGCAACTCGAGAATCAACAGTATGAGTTTCAACTTTGTCAGTTATAACCGATCATTATCCTCATATCACAGCAGTATTATGCTTGTGGTTTCCACCTAGAAGCAGTATTTTAGAGATGCAAAAGGGAAAAAGTGACACCAATAATGCTTATCGAAGCCTGAAAGGGAAGTTTCCTGATGAACTAGAGTAAGCTAGCCAGCGACTTACGACATCTTTGGTGCTGCATAGAAAGTCGAGTGTTCACATTGAAGACGAAACAACGACTAGTACTCCTCTTATTCCATCCATGCCCTATTTATCTATTAAGATCTGCAAGACATTATTTGGCATATATTACCGAAAGAGCGTATCATATTCAGTGCATGTGAGAACATTGAACAAGAAACATCAGAAGAATCAAGGAGGAGGACAAAGGATAGGGAATATTACTACAACTCATCACTTGTCTTGTATTCACCAACAGTTTTTCATATTTTTCAGATACTCTTTCCATGTCGGTTCTATTAGAAGTACACAAATTAAGCAAACATGGTGCTAAAAAATGTATATAAGACAAATCATATGAAATAATGTCAAGATGAGTAGCACAAATTTAGTCGGCAAAGGGAACAAGACGTTAGCTTATAACTAGAAAAAGGAACAAGAATTTAACAGATAGGATAGAAAAGTTAAGTTGAATAGTCGGTGGAGGCCTTGACTTGGAATCCTAGCGGCCTCATTTCACTCAGCTCCTTCATCGACGTGACCTCCAATATTAGCTGCAAGATTGTCCCATTGAGCCCAGGGAAACCACAAATGCAACATTACGCGCGTTCGTCAGACATGCATGACTGAACTTGAGCTGCATTTTGCAAGTAAGATGCTCATGACTGAACTTGAGATGCAAGCAACATTCATGTCCTAACTTACATTTTGCAGACGTGTAGACGCACTCAACTAGATGAGGTCAAATTAGCTAGTCCTGCATTCTTCTACAGTTGTACTTGTTATATATACATCTAATCCTCCACTGAAAATCAATGCATGAGCATGTAACGAAAATGGCCCTTGTGCCATTTATATTGTGATTTTGGTGATTGAATGACAACATAGTCTTTGGGACTAATGTGTTTGTTAAGTGTCATACTTAGGAAATTACATCCCAAATAATGATTCCAAAGGCTGCAGAGTTAAGCAAACGGCGTATGAAACGCCGAGAACGGCGTACAAACAAGAAGGCTACGGCGTGTGGCAGCAGATCAACTAGGAAAGGAATATTCCCCGCGCCGTATAATCCGGCGACAGCGGCGTACAACCACAGAAGCCTACGGCGTGCAAAGGAACCCGAAGGAAGGCCACGGCGTATGATACGCCGGTACTGTGTGTATCCGGGGCGGATCATACGGCGTATATGGGTTGATCAAGATCAAGTCAGGGTCGGCAAGATTCTACACGGTGTATTATACGCCGACCTCGGCGGAGTAACGGCGTGCAAGTTACTCAGTGGCGATGTCAGATGGAGGAAGAAGAAAAGGCACGGCGCATGATACGCCGGTCACGGCGTACAAGTTCGGAAGCATACGGCGTGCACAGGTAGCCGTTGGAAAAGGCATTTGACCGTTGGAAAAGCAGGCGGCGTATTATACGCCGGTGGGGAAATTGCACACGACGTATTATACGCCGCTCACGGTTTTTGTGCAGCTTTTGGGTAACGGCTAGTTGAGCCCCTTGGGCTATATATACCCACCCCATTCGGTCATTTGGAGTTGCTGGAGTCCAGAGAAGTTCACCTACACCTACAAGACATCCAAGCCACCACTTGTGCTACATAGATCATCCATAGTGAGTAAGAGAGCTAGGATAGGCCTAGTGAGTGAATTGCAAGGTGTTGAGCCTTGTGCTTGGTTCTAGTGTGAACCAACACTTGTAATCTTGGTGTGCCGGCCCCTTGGAGTATTGGTGACTCGCCGGCAAGTCTTTGACCCTCCGGCTTGGTGTGGAGCGGCGACGACGACTTTGTGCGGGGGAAAAGGAGACCCCTTCCTTGGTGGAGAAGCTCCGTAGTGGAGGCGGCGTCAAGATCTCTGGGAGAGTAGGTTGATGAGAGCAAGGTCTTGGTGACTTGCTCATCATCCCTCTTGAGGAGCCTTTGTGGCGAGCTCAAGGCCTTGACCGGGAAGCAAGACTTGGCGACCGGGAGCATATCCTTTGTGGAGCTCCAACGTGGAGTAGGCGTAAGCCGAACCACGGGATAAATCTTCGTGTCAAGTTTGCATCTCTCTAACCCTTAAGCTTCCGCATTTCATACTTGCAATTTGTGTGCCTTTACCTTTCTAGAGTAGTATCTTGATAGGATTGGCTCTAGGTTGCAAAACTCTTTGGGTGGGTGCAAACACTAGAAGAAAACCTTAGTTGCACATCTAGGTAGCATGTCGTAATTTACTTTTGTGCAATTAGCTTTCATGTGGTAGGCCAAAGTTTTAGAAAGCCTAATTCACCCCCTCCCCCTCTTAGGCTATCACGAGCATCGATCTCTTTCAGAGCATGTCGATCGACACCCTAAGTTTGAGCCATTACTTGGCCAAAGGATTTTTTAAGACCTAATTGCCCACAGATTAGTGTGCGCCTGCTATGGTTACGTGGTTCACTTCCTGGACTGCTTGTTGCTTCGGGTAGCCACTTACTGGCGGCGTTGAAAACTATATAAAATGGACGTACATACATGCTGCAAACATTCAAGAAGCCGATGGATGATATTGTTGCCTTGTCATCAAACATTCAAGTAGATCCTCGTCTCTGTCTCTGCCATGCACTCAAAGAAACGGCAAAGCTAGTGTTCTGATCTCCGTATGGACATGCACCTACCATTCACAAGCTAGTCAGCTATTCGTCATTGTTGGTTTTCAATACTTTTTTTTTTATTTCATCCACTAAATTTGTTGATTTTCCAATCGACTTAAAGTTACTCTTGATGCACAGCAGCTCGATCCATAACCGACAAAATATGCACATTATTAACTGATATAAGCAGAATTAATATATAAATAAATAGTACATCCAACTTGCAAGAGATTACCATCTAAACTAGAGAGATGACCCGCGCATTTGCGCGGCTAGTATATAGAACTATATATCTATTTTTGCATCCTTATTGTTTTTTCTAAACTTACTTTTTTTCTTGCCAGTGTCCTCTTGTTACACATTGAGCCAAATTGTTGACAAAATAATTCAGGCATTGTCATAATATTTTTCTTGTTAAAACTATTATTATCTTTGTTGCTCAATTTCTTATAGGAATACTCTATATATACATCTTTGTTTATTTTTATTTTTACTAAATAACTTTGATTGGAGTTATTTTTAGTTAATGGTAGAAATTGACAGTTTTATCAGCTAAAAGAATTTCATATTTATGTTTCTATAATGACAACGGCGAGATAATTAATGATTGGACTAATTTAATAGTAAAGAAAAGTTATACTTTTTAGATAAAGCTTAAGTATTTTGGTTAATTCTTTCGTTATGTAAGAAAATATTTTATTTTATTTTAAATAGTATTGAGGTATTTTAGGTTATTTTTTATGTAATGAAATTGGTGGATGATTTTAAAAGAGATAAAAATATAGGGATGTTTTAGACTAATTTTTATGTAATGACAATTATGGATAACTTTTAAATAGTTATATGAGTATTTTAGGCTAATTTTATGTAACGACGGTTGTAAATTTATTCCGATTAACATGAGAATTTCTAGATCTTAAGAGTGAACATAACTTTTCTAATGACATTGGTGGATAATTTTTTTAAATATATATGGATGTTTTAGGCTATTTTTTTATGTAATGGCAGTGGTGGTAATTTTTAAAAGTTAATAGGGTATTTTCGGCTAAATTTTACGTAATGGCAGTGGTGGGCAATTTTAATTTTTTTTATTTTTTTCGATTAACGTGGGAATTTTTAGGTCTTGAGAGCGAACGTGGAGGCTCCGTTTGTTGGCCAAATACTAAGATAATAGATTAAATAGCAACTTGCAAATTAACACGCTTATTATTCATCCTTCACGTTCGATCCATAATAAGCAAGGACAACCAAACCCACCATAACTCTACCACCAGTAGATTAAGGATGATGATGAGGATTAGAGTGTGAAAGGTAGCTAGCTAGAGTGGAAGTGGGTAATCAGAAATCCGGCTAAGAATCACACCTAATCTTGTCATGAATTGGTGTTACATTTGGTGTTTTTGTTGTCTCTGTAGTGTACCTCCAGAGTACATGAAGGGTGGATTAATCATGAAGTAATATAACAATGTGCTTGAGTCGTGACTAATCATGCATGCATGGCTATTTCTTATTGACCTCACAGAATACCACAGTGCATTATGTGGGGATTTTTCATGTTGATTTTTATAAGAATTCACGAGATGCATGACTCCGTATGCGAGTTGCATTTTCCCTGTCACGGGTCCATGTCGTATTTTCCCTAGTGCATATGTTTGCAGCCAATAATGTCCTTGCATCTGCTCCAAATATTGTAGGTTATTTTGGCTTTGAAGGTTTATTATTTTTTTTACCATACACCTAGATATACGATTTGAAATGAAAGGAGTAGCTACCTATACCTAGATATACGATTTGAAATGAAAGGAGTAGCTACCTAGATGATGCCCATCCATCACGCAGCGCACTAATTAAGCAGGGCAACATCACGCGCTCTGATGCCGACCACGCACGCCTCATCTCTGCTCCTCCTCCACTTCACCCCTGCAGCTGGAGCTCACCACATAGAAGGAAATGGAAGCTCTTCAGAGCTTTCACTCGCACGAGTAATAATTATAAGCCATTCTCCGGCATCTTAAGACCATCAGCGTGCTGCAGGGAATAATGGAGGCGCTAATTAAACTAAGCCGCCTAAGATCAAAAGATGAATTAACATGCATGTCCACACATGTGTTGTGGAGTGCAGCACTGCAGCCTACCGATTGGGGCTGCCACCTGCTACCGATGTGCATCCTTTAGAATAATGCAGAAATTTCACACGAATCAGCTCAAAAAAAAAAGGGAGCAATACTATTTCATTTAAGGAGAAGAAGCATGCAAACTCTTACATAGTTGTTATTACTACATGAAAAACACAAATTCTGTAGCTCTTGGTCAATTACACACTAGACGACTAATAAACAATTACTGCTTTGCCTACTGCGTACGCAAGCCAAATCTCCTCTTTAGTCAGCACCGCCACCTGCATTGGCTGCTATTCGTTGATCCCCTTTTTGGTTAGATTAATTAAGAATATACTGGTACTCCTTCCATATTGCAAAGGAAGTCGTTTAAGACATTGACACAGTCTCCAAAATATAACTTTGACTAATACTTTTTGCTATAAATTATTTATAAAATATATTTAAAGAGTACTTTTATGAAACAATATTTCAATACAAATCTACTCGTACCATTTTCACATTTCTAAACTTAACACATAAAAAAATATTTACAGTCAAAGTTTAAAAAGTTTGACTTAGGACAATCTTAAAATGACTTCCTTTACAATACGGAGGGAGTACATGCATGGTTTGCTTGCTGATGTCGGAAAACGCCCTATCCTAGTCTCGGAAGGTTCAGCTACACCTAACGTCATCAGCAGCTGGCGTGCTTTATTTGCAGCACGCGCCAACAATGGAACATCACAAATGGCGTAAAGGTGGAATTCCACTGAACTCAGCTGCACAGTGCACAGTACTCACCGGTCACAAACTGCATGTAGTGCATTTTCCCAGCTAATGTCGATCCATCGGCGGCATCCTATATATCCAAGTGAAAAAAAGAAAGCACCGGCTCAGCATGCAGTATGTACGGCATGCCGACCAGCAGTTTTTTTTCCATAGGGGCTTAGGCCCAAATTTCATCTATCTATTATCTTAATACAACAGTGTTAAAAGAAGCCACCACGTTCAACGAGAGGGTCTAGAAATTCTCATATTAATCCAAAAAAGAAAAGAATATACACCGTTGGATTTTATGTATATCTAACGGTCCTAGAAATTGCCATGTTAATCCAAAAAAGAAAAGAATATATACCGCTGGATTGATTTTATGTATATCTAACGGTCCTAGAAATTCACACGTTAATCCAAAAAGGAAAAGAATATACACCGTTGGATTTTATATATATCTAACGGTCTAATTCCCACGTTAATCCAAAAAAAAGGAATATACACCGTTGGATTTTATGTATATCTAACGGTTGTAGAAATTCCCACGTTAATAAAAAAGAAAAAAAATACAACATTGGATTTTATTTAATCCAAAAAAGAAAAGTCGCAAAAGAGGCTCACTTTCGCAGTGAATGATGCTCCTTCCGCCACTTGCTTCTTGCCATCGTCGAAAGGCATGGTATGTTCCTTTTTTGCAATGGTCAAAACCCACTTTTTGAACTTTAAGCTCACCCCAGAACTCTGTCGTCAGAACCAGCATTGTGTACAACTTCTCAAACTCCAAGCCATCATGCTATATGGAGAAATATAGTGGCGTAAACAACACTGTTCATACCTTGCCATCAGCGAAAGAAGCATCGTGTAGAAAAACTCTGGCTTAGATTGACTTCACGTTGTAAGCTTGCTCAATACAACTCCATGTATGCAAAGAGTAACACTGGAACAAGTGGCCTGTAGAGCACCTTGATCTTCATCCTGTGTTGTGGCTTTGACCAAAACTACACCATGTACATGATTTATAGTGATGCCAGAAGAAGCACCGTATAGAACTTGGCCAACCATAGTTTTGCAGCCAGTTTCGGTAAAAAAAAACTACGCCGTTCAATAGATGCCATCGGCCAAAGAAGAGCCATGCGGAAGAATGGAAGATCCTGTTGACCAAACCCCAAACCCTACGTGCCACTACTTTTCAGCGAAACACCGATCGAATATTCCTTTGGCGGAAGGAGCGGCCCTAGAAATTCTCACGTTAATAATAAAAAAGAGTGTGCACCGTTGGATTTAATGTATATCTAACGGTCTGTCTTACCCCTAAAAGTTAGAAGCCACCATATTCACCGAGTGGGACTAGAAATTCTCACATTAATCCAAAAAAATACGCACCATTGAATTTAATGTATATCTAACGGTCGATCTTACTCCTAAAAGTTATAAACCACCACGTTCGCCGAGAAGGCCTAGAAATTCTCGCGTTAATCCAAAAAAAAGAAAGAGTATGCACCATTGGATTTAATGTATATCTAATAGTCTTATCTTACCTTTAAAAGTTCTCATAAAAAATAATTAGTAATAGCTAATTTTAGAATAAAGAAACAAAATAACAACAAGTGTCCATGTCGAATACGGTTATAACTCTAAATGAAGATGCAAATAAAACATCGATCTGATTTTTATTTATTTTTAACATTCGGTGGATCCAATTAGCAGTCCTGCAAGATCAATTGTGAACCAGATCAAGGAGGTCATAAAAGCTACATGCACATATAAGTTGCATTATTTTGGAACTGTGTGATTCAGCAAGTTAGGTGCTCTGCTATATGGACAAATAGATGGAATCAGAAGATGCTCGCCTTAGCCAGATGGTGCTACAAATAAAGCAATTCATGAAATTGACGTGTTTTTACAAACGCGCACATGCATGTTGATGTATCCAATCTCTAGACCCCTTCATTGGATAATCCCATATTGCCACAAAATAGATGGGATAATCTCTAGGCAGATGCATACAAGAAAAAAAGACAGGATGACCAATTCATTAGAGTCGGGTTATAAAGATTTTTTTGAAACACCAGTATAGACACACACTCACACACATATACACACTCACACCTATAAATACACGCACGTAGACCCTGTCCTTATGAGCACTTTCGAAAGATTTGGTCTGTTGTTTCAATCTTGAGATTGACGAAGTCACCACAGACGCCTCGCTGTGCGACAGCCGTGCCGAGTTAGAAACTCGAACCCGGCGGACAGATTCCATCACAAGGAACCTAAACAACTAAGCTACGCTTAATTCATGATATAAAGATTTTTTTGGTGGAAATAGTATCCCACCAAATTTGTTGACAAAGAAATTCGGCCAGCCATGGTTTATAGCAAACGTAGATAACCTTAGATTCATGAATCAAAAAGAACAAATATACACTGTTGTGATGATCTATCGGTCTATGTTATCCTAAAAAAATCCTTATTGAAAATGATTAATGGTAACTAATTTTAGAATAAAAAATTAGTACATTAGCACCAAAGTATCCACATCAAATACGATTACTAAATAGTTAAATTTGAAATAAAAAATAAAAATGAGCACTTGACCAAAGAATACATATTGAATATGATTAGTAAATAGATAAGTTAAAAATTTTAAAAATATAAATTAAAAATTAACTCAAGAGTCTGTATCAAACATAATAAATACATAGCTAAATTCAAATTAAAAATAAGGAAAATTAATAGTTGTTTTGTGTATGAATTTGGAAGCAATATATAGCTAAATAAAAAGTATGCAACAAATACAATTAATAAAGAACCAAAAGATACAAACTAATTAAACACAATATTATATATCTTTTTATTAGTATGGTAATTAAAATATTATTTATATTTTAATTAGCATGGATTAATACAATTACTAAAGAATTAAATGGATACAAATAGAGCTTAATTTTGACATAGGACATGAAATTACCATGCCAATAAAATATAATATATAGTATTAATTTTATAAGATAATATTAATCATTGAGATTATTCCAATGAGTTTGTTAAATTCAATTAACAAGAGATAATTAGTAGTTTTATATATGAATTTGGAAGAAGATAGAAAAATAAAAATTACATGCAAAACACAAATAGATATAATACAAGAAAAAATAAAAAATTGTATTTTATCATTTATTTTTTTGAAGAATTTTACTTATACAAATACTAGAAGCACAACAATTATAGCACGGCTATAGAGCCATGTCATAGCCACTACATGATGCCATTAGAACTAGGTAGTCAAGGCCAAGTATCATCCTAAAGTGACAACCAAGGCATGATGATAAACTACTAGCAACAGTGAAAAGTAGAAATATGGTGATGTCTTGCTATATAGTATTGTGATTAGTGGACCAATGAGATCTGAATAATTTAGGACAAAATGAATGACAGATGATGAAATTAGTTTGATCCATATAGAAAAAATAAATAAATGACACCATTAGAAACAAACTATTTGCATTTATTTTTTAAAATTTAAACAAATGCTTGACATCTGATGAAAGACAAACATGAGAGACGAGGACTTGCATCATTCAAATATAAGTGTTTTGAGTAACTAATAGAGTAGAAGAAAAATGAGAAAAAAGACATGATGGAGATTGGGACACAACCAAATAAAGAGACCATACATAGTGAGGGCTGATGACTCAACAAACATGCATGGGGCTATAGCAATTGAATATTGGGGAAGAAAAATAAAAAAATGGTAATGGTAAGCATTGAGCCAATAACCTAGATCTCAAACTCAAACTCAAAATTAAATTAAACTAAAAATTAAATGCTAATGGTATGCATGGGACAAAAACCAAAAATGATGCATCTATTTTCCATTAAGGTTTCAAATTCAAACTCAAAGTTAAAATTCTAACTATTACCGAAAATGGTATGCATCGAGTCAATAACCTATATCTCCCTGTAAACATGAAAATATAATTTATCAACATCACTACAACTTTCAACCAAAAATGTGCACCACCAGTTAGAAATTTTAAAAATATAGTCATGTTAAAAATACAAAATATTTATATTAATTATATTAAAAACAAAAAAATCTATGTAAGTTATTTTCTTCTAACTTGAACTCATGTTTAAAAAAACTATGACATATTACTCTGGGTTTATAGAAAAAATAATTACAATGACATGACTAAATAAAATTATTTGCATCTATTTATTTGAACTCAAAATCCATTTGTTAAGAAAACAAACACTAGTTTCTCGTGCTATTTGTGCGGGCCACCTTGCTAGTTACTTATAAAGCAACGAAATTACACAAGTTCCAGTTCGCGGTTCAAAAACGTAAAGGTTCAAACAAAACCAGAAACACACACTGAGCAGACTTTCCATACAGCGGGTCTAATTAAAGACGGCAGACATATAACTGCAACTAAAGAGATCACTGCTAAGGGACGTTCTCGAATACTGGAGTATTGGACATTTGGAATTTTGGAGTATGACGAGCTTCTGAATACTGATGGTGCACGGCCGATGCCGATGCAGAGTGCGATCGAGCAGTATATAAGAGGAGCACGCGCACTTATTGCAACCCTTTTCTTCCATCTCGTGATCTCCGTCGTCCAGCCAGAGCCAGCTGCTGCAGCCCAACCAAAGCAGACGACTCGACGACGATGCAGCCGGTGCCCCCGCGATGCAGCCCCAACATCGCCACCACCACCACGCGGGTACACCCTTCCGACGCCCACGCCGCCCTTCACCACCGCAGCTGCCCCGCCGCCGCCGCCGCCGTAGATGATGATCTACGACCGCCGGCGGTGTACACGGTCTGGAAGAGGTCCAGCATGGGCTTCCAGGGCACCGACGGCTTCTCCGTATACGACTCCGCCGGCGCCCTCGCCTTCCGCGTCGACAACTACTCGCGCCGCCGCAAGCTCTTCGCCGGCGAGCTCCTGCTCATGGACGGCCACGGATCGCCACTTCTGGCTCTTCGCCCACAGGTACGGTGTTTTTTATTTACTTGCGTCGTTTATTTTGGGATCATTAACATTAATTGCTATCATACGTTAATTCTTCTGGCTAGTGAAGCTCTTTTCGATCTTGTAAATCCTGGCGAAGAGAAATGGATGACCTTTAGTGCTTGTTAGGTGCACAAAGGCATCTCCTGTGTTCCCTTCCTGAAGATCATGATCGTGCAATGCGATGCAAATCCAATCACCGATCGAAAACTTCAGCCTCTGCAGCATCCATTACACAGTGTATATGTTGCAAAGTGATTCACCAAATCTAAATAACATATTTGTCTCGTAGCAATTTCAGAGAGTCGATAGCCCGTCAGAAAATGCAACCAAACAGATACTATTGCAACCAAACAGAAACAGGCCTGTACTAGAAAAATAAAAGCAAGTTTGCATGCAAATCCAAGCTTTGCTTGCTTTGTTTTATCTTCTGTGGTTTTTGCCAATAGTTGTTCTCTTCACGCTTTGTAATTGATGTTTCAGGCTTACAGCTGTAGTTCGCAACAGATACGACAATAGCAGAGAAACAAAATAAATAGACAGTAGCATCAGTAGTATCTCCCTCTGACGTGCAAATATATAGAACAATTTGCAGGTTAACAAAATTTGTTTGCCCGCCAGTTCTGAACTGTCAAAACAACTTTACAACTACAAATATGACAATGACGATGTTCCCTCTGACGTGGCAGATTCTCAGCATGCGTGACCAATGGAACTGTTACAGAGCATTGGAAGAAGCCGGTGACAAGAGCTCCTCCAGACGGCAACAACTCTTCTCTATGAGGAAATGCTCATCAGTTGTAAAAGGCACTGACGAAGCAGAAGTTCACATAGTAGGATCAGGATGTATGATCTCATCAGATCATGGTGCCCAAGTTCCTAGCTTCAGGGTGCAGGGCAGCTTCTGGAGAAGAAGCTGCAAGATCCGAAGAGGCAACGGTGAGGAGGTGGCTCGGATAACTAGGAAGAAGGCTGGAGCAACATCAGAGTCGGTGACGCTTGGCGAAGATGTCTTCAGCCTTACTGTCATGCCAAACGTCGATCACACAATGATCATGGCTTGCGTTGTCATTATGGACCGGATCTGTCAGAGACCATATAAACCTTTCATGTGTTCTTCGTAGCTCATGCCTTCCAGGTGCTGAAGCCCTATTTGAAACGATAAAGCTTGACGTTAAAATTAAAGAGGGGCAGTGAGGTGCATAGGCAGTGCATTTAGATAGATAGGGATTCCAGTTGCCAATTGCAGCTGTGAACTGACTGAAGCCAACTTGGAACATGTCCTAACTTTTTGGAAGCAACAGATAGAAATTCAGTATTTAACTGGAATCTTACATTGCAATGCATACTGGATTTCCATGATGTAAATTTCAGGGAAAGTTTGTTGTTGTTGTTTAATGCTATGGGAAAGCAGAAAGGGAGATGGAGAGGGGGAAAAACAAAATAGGAATGACACAAATAGGCAGCTGTATCGCTTGTCCTAGTTGCAACTTGCAATTTTTGTTACTCTGTATCGTGCTTCCACGAATCAACTGGCTACCAACTCTGGCATGAGCTGCTACCCATTGTTTTTGAAGGGCAGTACAATCTTGAATTGTTAATGGTTTACACCTAGATGCAACTTGTGGAATCAGTAGAGTATGCAGGGCAAGGACAGTGCAAAAGACGAAAGTCACCAAAGTGTGCCGAATCCTTAAAGAGGAACCTGCAAAATAATAGATTCAAGATTTGATCGGTGACCTCAGCTATATTTGACAGTATTTTAAGCAGTCCGGGTATTCACATCGAAGGCAGAGAGAAACAGGAATGCTCAATTGACTGTTCCCTTTGTTTGTTGCACTGCATCTCTGAAGATTTACAGTTCTACATCAATGAAGGTTGGCAATATCGACATGGGAATGTGCTGCAAAAGGAGCATACCACCATGTTCAGCGCGCCGATTTTTTTAAAAAAAATTGAAATAAAGGTAGCAGCACTTCCATAACCTTGTCTCTTTTTTCCTTTTTTTTTGAGATCAACCATAACCTTGTCTCTTTTTTTCTTTTTTTTGTAGACAGAAAAGCAAGGACCTGCTGCTCAGCTCTGCATCTGCAGCAGCCACCAGGAAAGAAAGGTTGCAAATTATGGGCTGGGCCACTTGATGCCTTGCTGTGCTGATTGGTCTCGGCCCAGTTCCTGCGAATTACAAAGCGAGGCCCATCATAAAGCCTTAAACCACAGAGGCCGTGCATCGGTATTTGAACACGGAGGGCAGAGTCGTACTCCAACGACCTTTTGCACCAAGATGCTTCCCATCCCATTAGAAGCGTCGTTATACGACAATGCAAGGTAGGCATCCAAGATTCATTTCAACAAGCATCCGTGGACATACGCCATGAAAATCAATTGTGAAAGGCACGGATTGTGACTCGGTTTGTGCCATAGCTTTCAGAGTTTCAGACGTCCGCCTGCCCCTCGCGTCAAAACTGTACTCCCCTGTTGTGCCTCCTCCTCTCTCCTGGTCCTGGACACACGCACACCCCCCTTCCCTGCGTTTCCCACCCATCTCTTTATCGATCTCACGTTCTCGTTCCAGGGAATTCCCTCTGAGACCAGGAAACCATGAGCAATAGGGTACACCCGTCCGATGCCGGCCGTGCTCGTCGCGCGGCGCCGGCGGCATCAGATCGCCGCCCGGCGGTGTACACGGTGTGGAAGAGGTCCAGCATGGGATTCCAGGGCACCGACGGCTTCTGCGTGTACGACAACGCGGGCAGACTGGCGTTCCGCGTCGACAACTACTCGCGCGGCGGAAGCTCTGCGCCGGCGAGCTGGTGCTCATGGATGGGCAGGGCACGCCGCTCCTGTCCCTCAGGCCACAGGTGATTACTTGCTACTCGCCATTTCTGCACACCGTCTTAGGGGCAGCAAATAACTTTCTGCGTCATCTAGGTGATTACTTGCATTTTTTTTTCTCAACTTTAAAGGAATCAGTTTAATTCTATTGCCTTGATGAGGGCATAAAAGTAAACAACTGACATTCTTATTAATTTCTTCCCCGTTTATAGTGTTGTTTTCTTCCCTGTTTATTAATTTCTTGGAAGCGATATATTGTCCAAAAAAGGAAGTATGAAATTTATTACCAATCCTTAAGGCTTGATCGAAGACTGGATGAGAGAATTTACAGCCCATACATATGTAGTTGTAATCACAAATGTAAAGTTTACATTTTGTTATCTCCTTAATAGTATTCAAGCTATCCCATTTATTTTTCCCCTCTCTGAAAATGACAACGCCTTTTAGGGCTTCATCAGAAGAAATGTATTTACCTTAATTTTGTTCGCTGGATTAGTACTTCATCATCCATTAATACAAAGATTTGGTGACCTTTGAGAAGATTTATAGGGGCCACAGCTTAGGACGAATCTGAGGAAAACTAATGCAACTGTTGCCTACAAAAACAAGCAAACAAAATAAAATGCTTTCATAAGGAAAAAGATGAATCACACACAGAGGTCTTATTCTGTCGTCGCATATGTACACTGGTATCTTCTTATTCATCCTAATCTAGCACAAAAAAACCTTTTCTTTGCAACTTGCAACACGGCAAGCAGAAAACATGATAAAACATGATACCTGAACGGCTTTACTGTCCTTTTAGCAATTAGTTTTTGACTAACCAAAACCACAGCAACTGACCAGGGTGATTTTTTTTTTCATGGCATTTGTAACAGCTTCTCAGCCTGCACGATCGCTGGAATTGCTACACGGCAACGGAAGAAGAAGAAGGCCTCGACAAGAAGCCGTCTCCCACGTCGTCGCAGCAACAAGTCTTCACCATGAGCAGGTGCTCAGCTCTGAAGAGCAGCGACGAAGCAGAGGTCTACATGTCAGCGGCAGCAGCAAGAGCAGGCGCTACGGCATCATCGTCATCATCTGGCCTCAGCTGCAAGCACCCTGGTCCGGTTGCTGCTCCCGGCTACCGGGTCGAGGGCTCCTTCTCTAGGAGGAACTGCAAGATCCGCCGTGGCAGCGACGGCAAGGAGGCGGCGCGGATATCGAGGAAGACCGCCGGCGTGGCGTCGAGGCCGGTGGCGACGCTCGGGGACGACGTGTTCAGCCTCGTCGTCCGGCCAGGCGTCGACGTGGCGACCATCATGGCGATCGTCGTTGTCATGGATAGGATCTGTCACAGACCGTACACGCCAATGGTGTGCTCCTCACAGTAGCGACGTACTGTAGTTGATATAGATAGAGAACATTTGCAATGTTCCCCTCCAAGAAGAAACGTTTGCAAGATTTTGTTCCGATGCAGCAGATACGCATAGTGTGACCTCAGGATGCAAACTAAAGGACAGGGGAAAGAAAATGACAAGCATTTCATTTGCTAGTTCCTAGTGGAGGATACCTGAAGCACTATAAATTCTTGCCCAGCAACTACTTTGTGCAATGCATCTCCTGATCTGCGTCTGATAGCACATACTTATTCCAAGAACATTTCCAATCAGTAAACACCAACACAAACAGAACAGGCTCGCCACCACAGCAGCTGCCACTTGTTGGCTATATATGTCGCATACACCAGGGCAAGCACACAATAGAAACCAGAAATTGCTTGTTGCATGTTACCTAGTGGACCGGCAATGTCTTGAGATAACGGCATGAGGCTGCACATCAGCCCCCTGTCCAGCAGACTAGCCAAATGGCAGCATGTATGTTTTCATTGCTACAACAGTACCCGACTGCAATTCATGACAGAGACCTAGATGGATCCGGCAGGGCTAAAGTTTAGCCCTGTTACATCGGATGTTTCGATGCTAACTAAGAGTATTAAATGTGGACTAATTATAAAACTAATTGCACAGATGGAGGCTAATTCGTGAGACGAATCTATTAAGCGTAATTAGTTCATGGTAACCATTTGCTAATGATGGATTAATTAGGCTTAATAGATTCATCTCGCGAATTAGACCAGGACTTCTGCAATCAGTTTTATTATTGACTCATATTTAGTCCTCTTAATTACCATGTGAACATCCGATGTGACAAGGGCTAAAATTAGCCCAAGGATCCAAACACAACATTATTCAGTTCCAGGGCATCCTATATTGCCAGTGGACAATGGCCTCCAGCTGTCCAGCAAGGGGCATCCCTTGAAAGAAAGTTCAAAGTCCTGATACCAAGCAGAGCACAATGGAAAGGATGAAAACGACTAAAGTTAATAGTGTCCAAGAGGCAAATCAGTAAAACGGGGTTTAAGAGCTAACTAGTTACAAGAGATGCCTTCACCTATATGCAAAGCAAGCCCAAGTGTTAACATTAAAGACTAAGCAAAAGCAGTAACCTTTTTATATCCTTATCGCATCAATCAAGACCAACAGACCATAACCTCACTACCCACAAAAAGTTTACAGGGCAAGACAACAACATAAACAAACAAGAGAAAAATGAAAACCATGTTCGATGATTTTTCCGAGAGGACTATGCTACAAAAAAAGCTGAAAACAATCAGCATGATTTTCAAACAGGACATTTGGGTTGTCAAGAACCTACAGTCAGAAGACAGAACCATCAGCATCAAGCCACTGAATAAACTTTAACCAAGTCAGCCAGAGATAGTCAAAATTCTTGAATTCATGAATCAGCTTAACTTTTGATTTTTGGACAGAAGCAAGGGAAAGAAAAAGCATCATGCTAATAAGCAACTTATTCTGTGAAACCACTGTCGGCCAAGATTCTCCAGAGCACAAATGTAGTGCATAGTCGGCACTAGGGATAAAACTTTAGCTCGCCTCATCTTTTTGTCCTAATGCATTTTTTAATGGCATTTAAAGGGTTGACTCTATTAATTCTGCTTAAACTATCAGCTATGTAACTTGTCATTTCAGATTTAAAACATACTGACTGCTAAAAGGGCAGATCTAACTGCATAATATTAATATACTTTCTGAAGTATAACAGTTATGAATAGAATAATATCTTTGAACAATTAGGACAGTGGAGACAATCTCAATTGATGTCAGTGTTTAAATAACCTGAAACTATATATATAGTACGGAGGTTATATGATTCTATAAGATACCACCAATTTTCTACTTAACCCTGAAGCATAGCTTTTCCTTTTTAGTAGGGTTTGGGCTTTCAAAATTGATTTAGCCAAAGTAACAAATGACCATGGAATTTTTGTACACTATTTTGTGGTTTGTGAGTCTGAGTCATACATAGCCTACAGCCAATCACTAATGGTGGCCTAGAATTTAAAAACAGAAAATGGTACCACCTCACTTACAGTTCCATAAAAGAAAAGATATGCAGCAAAGATATACTTACAGCAAACAGCTGATGCTCCATAGTACAAGGGAGACCAATTTCTCCATAGTACATAACATACCACCACTCCAGTTCACACCACTGGACACCAACCAAGTCAATGCAATGATAACTACGCTACAAAAGGATAGCATGATTTCCGATCAGAACATTTGGTATGTCAAGAACTTACAGTCGTACTCACCAACATGGAGTAATGAAATAAAGTTTAAGCAGGTAAGCCGAAGATCGACAGAATTCTTGAATTCACAAATCAGCTTAACTTTAGATGTTTGGACAGATGCATGGACAAACAGAAGCACCATTCTAATAAGCAACTAAATTGAATTTAATGGCCACTGTCAGCCAAGGTCCAGAGCACAAACGTAATGGATAGTCAGGTCTAGGAACAAAACTTTAGCTCACTGCATCTTTCTGTACTAAATGCATTCTTTAACAGTTTCTGAATATTGATTCTACTAATTCTGTTTAAACTATCATCTATACTTGAGTCGCTTAAGATTTAAAAACATATTGAATACAGATCTAACTACTAAACTACATAATATTAATATACTTCCTGAAGAGAACTATTATCAATAGAAATATTGCCTTCTAATTATTAGGGTGGAAGCAATCACAATTCATGTTTAAACTGAAACCATAGATTTGCAGTGCAAAGTTTATATGATTCTATATGATACCATAAATTTTCTACTTAAGTATAATTTTTCCTTTTAGGCAGGGTTTGTCCTTCAGAAAATAATTTAGCCAAAGTAACAAACGCCCGGTAATTTTTGTACACTAATGGCAGCCTAGATTTGATAACAGAAAATGCTACATCCCCTCTTTCACATATCCATAAAGAGAAGATTTGCAGTTACAATACGTCCAGCAAACAGCTGATGCTTTTTTTTTTCTGAACCGAAAACAGCGAGGGAGGCCCCCGCTGTGAATTTTTTTTTTATTAAACAGAGAGAAGAGAAGAAAAAACTTACAAAGATTTACAGGAAGGTCTGAACTAAGCTAGAGAAAAAGGCAAAAAGACATCTGTACAGAGCTCAAAAGGTCTAGAGAAGAGCAAAACAGAAAAGAAGGCAAAGACTAAAGCTAGACAGAGTTGTTTGCCCAGACTAGGAAGGGAGATTTTAAGGAGTCCTTCATCCTGATGGCTTGGTTGTGACATTCATCCTTGAAATTTCTTTTCCACATGTTTATACTTGCTGGGCATTTTTCAAAGATGAGCCCATTTCTTTGTTTCCATATCTGCCAGGTTGCAATAATGAAGACTTCCATGAAGAAAATATGATTGAAATCATTTCTGGCTATCTCCATCATCTGGAAGAACGGCAACCCATGTTGCCATTGAATACCAATCATTTGCCAGCACCCTTGTGCAAAAGGACAAGTGAAGAACAAGTGGAAAGCCGTTTCCTCTCTCTGAGAGACACATAAGACACAATTGTAGTTATCTCCTTCAATCTTGAATTTTTTCCTTTTTAGTAGGCTTCTAGTGTTGAGCCTGTCCATTAGAAGAAGCCAGGAAAACACTCTTAATTTGTTGCAACATCTCGAATTCCAGATCCACAGAAAGGGCCTAGGTGGCTGAAAGTTTTTGTAAAGGTGGTTGTAAAAACTCTTTGAAGAGTATTTCTGAGATCCCCAAATATAATGCCATTGATCTTTTTCTTCATCACTCATTTGAATACTTTGTAATATTCTCTGAAGTTCCTGAAGTTCTTGAAATGCCTGTTCTGAAAGGGGAAGATGAAAGTGCTCTGATATGTTTGTTGTTTCAAGAAAGGCAGCTACTGAAATCTTCTGATTCTTGGCGAAGGTAAAGAGTCTTGGCAATTTTTCTTGTAAACAGTGTCCATTCCAGACATCAAGCCAAAATAATACAGATGTACCATTGCCTACTGTGCAAGTTGCCACTCCTCTGAACTTGTCACAAAGATGTAAGAGATCTCTCCACCAAAAGGAGCCCCTGTCAGCTGTAGCATGAGGTATCTGCCCTTGGGAGTAGTATGTGTGCCAGATCATATTTACCCAGGGGATATTCTTCCTATTGTAAAATTTGTCTAGATGTTTGAGAAGTAGTGCATCATTTTGAGATTTGAGGTCAATAATTCCCAGACCACCTTTGTTCTTAGGCTTTGTAGCTTTTGGCCATGCTACCAGTGATTTCTTCTTTGCATTAACATCAGAACCTCTCCACAAGCAGTGTCTTCGAGCTCTGTCAATGTATTCCAAGACAGCAATTGGGATTTTCAAACTACACATTGCATATGTTGGAAGAGATGAGATTACAGAATTGACTAGTTGAAGTCTTCCAGCTAGGGTAAGGAAAGAGGATACTGAGGTGAGCCTTTTTTTCAGTTTTATCCATGAGAGGCATGTAATCATCAACTTTGGGTTTTGTTGTGCCAAGAGGTAACCCCAGATAGGTAAATGGGAGAGTTCCTAGTTGACACCCAAAAGTATTTGCATGGTTCATTGCTTGTTCTTGAGCCAGGTTTAGTGGGATCATCTGAGACTTTGCATAGTTGACTTTAAGACCAGTTGAATCAGAGAAAGATTGGAGTAATCCTTTCAGGCAAAACAACTCTCTTTGGGAGGCTTTCATTATCAAGATAGTGTCATCAGCATATTGTACTATTGGGAAATTGTTGCTAGGATCAGCATTTATGGGAAGAGTGAAGATCCCTTGTCTGTGTGCTTTGTTTACAATGTGCTGGAGTAGATCTGCTGCCAAAACAAATAAAAGTGGGGAGAGGGGATCTCCTTGCCTCACTCCCCTTTTGCACTGAAATTGCTTCCCAGGAATTCCATTTAGCATCACAGAAGTAGAGCCACTATCCAAAATCCTCTGGACCCAATCAAGCCAAGTTTCATTGAATCCAATTTTTTCCATCATCTTCATGATTGTGTCATGCTCAATTGTGTCAAAGGCTTTCTCAAAATCTAATTTTAAGATGACCAGTTCTCTTTTTGACTGTTGACATTGGTGTATGTATTCAAAAGTCCATGCAAGGCAATCTTGAATTGTTCTAGTTTTGATAAATCCATATTGGTTTGTATGGATCAAAGGGATAATAATAGCTTGTAACCTGTCTGCCATCAGTTTGGTGATCAACTTGAGGATGGAGTTCAACAATGAGATTGGTCTGAAATCATTGGGAGTTACAGGGTTGCTGTTTTTTGGAATGAGGGTGATGAAGGAACTATTGATTGCTTGTAAACTCACAGCTCCAGAAAAGAAGTCACTGCAAAGTTGATAAACATCCTCTTTAATTATATGCCAACATTTCTTGAAGAACATCACATTAAATCCATCAGGCCCTGGGGCTTTGTCAATAGGCATCTGCTTTACTGTATTGTCAATTTCTTCTCTAGTGTAGGGAGCTGAAATATGTTCAATGCCTTCCTGTCTATTGATCATTTCATCCAGGTTATACTGCATCTGTGGATCAGTTGTTTGTCCCATTCTGGCTTTGAAGTTTTCCAACAGTAGGGCTGCCTTTTCAAAGTGATCATATACCACTCTTCCATCTTGTGCCTTTTCAAACAGCTGATGCTCTGTAGTAAATTAAAACAAGTTTCTAATCTAAAAGGTTTGCCCATAAGAATGCAACCGTTACAAGAGATGACTATTTCTCCATAGTACATAACATGCCGTCATTCAGGTTCACACCAGTGAACACCATCAGTCCATCACCATGTCAGTCAAATGATAACTGGATTGCAATAATGGAGAACAAGAAGCAGGAAGGCTTATTTATGGCAAACAGTCAGCTGAACTTGGAAACTAACTACTATACTTACTAGATTAGTAGATTTAATTCTAGGAGAAAAGTGCGCGGTACTCATTGGCCTCATGAGTCATTTCTTCCATGTTTCTATCTTTCCTCTCAATGTCCAGGTCAAGCTTCTCCTTCAATTCTTTCTCTTTTGCATCAATCTAATTAGCAAGGAAAAGGGTAAGCTTTATTTTATCAGATTTCAAAACAAAATAACCATATTGATGGAAAACTTAGCCACGAACCGCGTCATATATTTCATCATTTTTCTCAAAATCCCATTTCTTCCTCGGGATAACAGGAATGTGGACTGTGGAACTGTTTGGCCAGCTTGAGGACCATCCTGATAAGTAATATCACTGGTTAATAAGCAACTTCATGTTCATCGTCCACACAATATAACAAGAGAAGTACATAACAAGCTAATCAAAGGTATGAATAGTAAAAAGTAAAAAGAGTTAACATAGATTGTATGAAAAAGTCTAAATATAAATGATAGTTTCCACAATGTTCATCGTATTTACGTTTTTAGACATTCAAATAGGAAACTCTTTTTAAGCATAGATTTGGGCTAGCCTCACTACAACAGTAAACTGAAGCATAGACCACACCTGAATAGCAAAGGTAAGTGAAGATGCTTCATAGTACTGCTCAGTGCTCAAGGCGTGCACCAACTTCCTTTGCAGTAACCCATAAGTCACTTGTCTCATCAGAACTTAGATCAGCGAATCTTTTCACTTCACGCTTGGGGCATACAAGAACATGTATGTATAGTCAAGGGAAAACATAGTGCATATATACTAACACATTTTTCTCAATATGATACATCAAACTTTGAGTCAAATAAGCTTAAGATGGGGTTATGAATTATGGCAGCTTTGAATTAAATGAAAACATGATTCGCAACTCAAATAACAAAGTCACCACCAAAAAAAAACTCAAATAACAAAGTCACAGAGTCAACTCAGGCAGCACCGCAGCAGAGATCCAGTTATAGTGCAGTAGGATCTGTTGCATGATGAAGGTGGGGATAAATCATGGCACAGAATCACAGATGGTCTCTATGTAGTATGGAAAGATCAAGAAAATATAAATTCAGTGGCTCAACAAAACAGTCAATCAATCTCACTAAATGAATATCTAAAGATAACTTTATCCTCTAGAACAACTGAAAAAAAAAAGGTGCAGAAAGAAGAGAACTAATGCAAAGGTTTCACGAAAACTTCCACTGCTCCTTTTCTTTCATATTTTATTTGAGCGCCCTTCATTATCTTTACTTAAGTGACAGCAATCCATTAAGTCGTTCACAGAGACAAAGGCAGCACAGGCATGTGAGTGGTAAAAAATGCCAAAATGCCCAAAAAATAGCTTCCAAGAATGTACAGTACCAGCTTTACTGAAATAAAAGGATATGACCTGCATAAGAAAGATTTACAAGGTAAAAAAAAAAGCTGCGGAACACTAACTGATGAAAATGAAATGAAATACAATACCCACAAAAACTCTAGTCACTAGTGTCAGGTTTCATTGGGAGAAAACCTAGAATGGAACTGTTATGGCTTGTCTGGTAGGCAGGGTCGCAGGGATCAGATCAAGTACCAGAAGATCACAGGTAATTTGGTTCGAATTCCAAGCAGGACAGAAGGCATTGCCACAGTCCTTGCCTATTGGTATTGAAACAATCCCTAATGGTACACTGGAGCTTGGCTGAATTTATTATTAGGAGAAATGGCTCTCAACACAAAAGTTCTATTTAGCATTTGGGGGCCCAATGTTTAACAAAGCTAATCCCACTCTCATCAACTACATTTCTCTCACCATGAGTAAGTTCCAGCAACCCGAAACAAGAAATGCTACGGTGTAGTGAGCAGAGGTTGGAGTGGCGGCGGGTACAGCAATGAAGCGAAAATCAGCATAGGCGAAGTGAAAGGGAACAGGTAATATTACCCGGGAGGAGCGGGCGGAGGTTGACCATGGCGTAGGAGAGGGGCATGGCGTGGAAGACCTCCCTGGCGTCGATCTTGTAGGGCCCAAACTTGTAGGAGGTCTCCATCCCCGGCGACGGCGGAAGCGGAAGAGGAGGCGACGGCGCGGGTGCGGCAGCCGGCGAAGGAAGCCGAAAAGGAGGGGGCGAAGTGAGAGTGAGGAGGAAGAGGAAAGCAAGGGTGCCACTGCCAGGCCGAGGGATGGGCCTAAATTTAGAAGCCCATTCTCACGCTATGCTGCTGCTGACAACTTCTCAGAGGCTGGGCCTACAGTGTCCGATTTGCAGCCCAAACATCACGACCTGCGCAAAAGCCATGCAAGCATCGGAAAACCATCTAGCACTCGAAAGTTAGTAACTCTAAGTTGGCACGTCCCGCCTCCCGCTGCTTCCCTCTGCCGGGGGTGTTTTTCTTTTAGCCCACTACAGAGGGAATATAAAACCCACTACAGAGCAAGCGCGGCCCAGTATCACGCGCACGGGGTGTTTTTCTTTTAGCGCGCGCAAGGGGTATTCGTCTGTTCCGTTTGTAACGAAAAAAATATAAACTAGTTTTGACTTTTTTCTTTTTCGCGCGCGGAGGGTGCTTTTCTTTTATCTATGAGTAACGGAAAAAATATAAACTAGTTTTGACTACAAATTTGAAATTGCAATTCCTTAAAGAGACACTATAAATTATAAGTATCATAGAGGAAAATCACGTATTTTGAAATACAAAAATCAGAAAGATTCGTGAAACTGTTTTGTTCTCAACAGCTAGCCAGTCTTCAAATTTATTATCAACTTGCATCTGTCAAAGTAAAAATGTTGAGATAAGTTAATACAAATGTTAAAACAATTAAGCAGAAGTATTGAGTGATATAAAGGAAATTGTTGTAACATTTGTAGCTAAATATTGACATAGCTTAAAAATAAATTGAAAACATATCTTTAGAAATATTGAATCATTCTGTACAAAGTGTTGACATAGTTTTACTTAAATGTTTAAAAATATAATAAGTAATGTTGAATGAGTTTGAACCAGTATTGAGCCATATGAAACAAAATATTGAAGCAGTTCTAAACAAATGTTGACATAACTCAAGTGTTATGTTGTACAGTCAGAAAATAATTCTCGTTTTAATTTCAGGAATAGAGCACAATTGTTGAGATCTTGTTTACTGCCTTTATTAATGGCAGCATTTTCTTTGTGAGTTTCAGTTTAAATTTGTTTTATTCACTTATTCTTAAATCCCCAAGAGCATCTGTGAATTAGTTCTTGTGAATTTGACTGAAGTTGATGCCTCTTTTAGATCTAAATAATGCTGAAAGTTGTAGTTAGGATCTGTGAATTAGTTATACAAAATCTTGCAGTCTTCACTCTTTCCTATAATTAGTTTAGATATTAATTATTTCAATATTGACTGACAACTATTTGACCATATGCATGGTACAAGATTGTTTTGCCAATTAGGGCCTTTTTGAAAGAGTGGGACTGCTGCATGATATTTTAGGATGGTCAAAGTTGATATAAATTTCAAGGAAGGCTAAATTGCTTCGGTTTCGGTTATACCAGTTAGGGTTTAGGGTTTGTTTGAGGGCGATTCCGTCCTATCGGGTTCAGAAGCATGTTCGGGGTTTGGGCGGCCATGTACAACCTGCCATAGAAGGCCAAATTGCTTCGGCTTCGGCTCCCCTGCCATAGAAGGCTAAATTGCTTCGGCTTCGGTTATACCAGTTAGGGTTCAGGGTTTGTTTGGGGGCGGCTCCGTCCTATCGGGTTCAGAAGCATGTTTGGGGTTTGGGGCGGCCATGTACCCCCTGCCATAGAAGGCCAAATTGCTTCGGCTTCGGTTTCCCTGCCATAGAAGGCTAAATTGTTTCGGCTTCGGTTATACCAGTTAGGGTTCAGGGTTTGTTTGGGGGCGACTCCGTCCTATCGGGTTCAGAAGTATGCTTGGGGTTTGGGGCGGCCATGTACCCCCTGCCATAGAAGGCCAAATTGCTTCGGCTTCGGCACCCCTGCCATAGAAGGCTAAATTGCTTCGGTTTCGGTTATACCAGTTAGGGTTCAGGTTCAGGGTTTGTTTGGGGGCGACTCCGTCCTATCGGGTTCAGAAACATGTTTGGGGTTTGGGGCGGCCATTTACCTCCTGCCATAGAAGGCCAAAATTATGTCAACATTTAGATGAAACTATGTCAACATTTTTGGTAGAATGGTTCAATATTTATTTCTGTTAAGGTATGTCAACATTTGAATGAAACTATGTCAACATTATGTATACAATGGTTCAATATTTTTGAAAAACAGTTTCAACATTTCTGTTAGTATGTCAAAATTTCAATGAAATTCTGCCAACATTATCTGTAAAATGGTTCAATATTTATGTAAAACAGTTTCAACATTTCTGTTAAGCAATGCCAACATTTCAATGAAATTATATCCACATTATCTGTAAAATGGTTCAATATTTATGTGAAACAGTTTGAACTTTTGTTTTAAGCTACATCAACATTTATGTACTAATTATATTTTTAAACATCAAAATGGTTCAATATCTAATCAAACTCATTCAACATTACTTATTATATTTTTAAACATTTAAGTAAAACTATGTCTACACTTTGTACAGAATGATTCAATATTTCTAAAGATATGTTTCCAACTTATTTTTAAGCAATGTCAACATTTAGCTACAAATGTTACAAAAATTTTCTTTATATCACTCAATACTTCTGCTTAATTGTTTTAACATTTGTATTAACCTATCTCAACATTTTTTACTTTGACAGGTGGAAGTTGATAACAAATTTGAAGACTGGGTAGCTGTTGAGGACTAAACTGTTTCATTAATATTTGCAATATTTGTATTTGAAAATATGTGATTTTCGTATCTATGATACTCATAGTTTGTAGTGTATTTTTATGGAATTGCAACTTCAAATTTGTAGTTTGAAGTTCCCACCCGTTCTTTTTCCCCTTTCAACCACGTCGCCCGAAAAAAGTCATGCACGTGATATTTAAAAAACGACGGACAAACCCTCCGCGGGGAAAAGAAAAAGTCTCACTAGTTTTTTTTTTTTCCGTTACGAGCGGAACGGAGGAAGTCCGTCTACGCGCGGAAAAGAAAAAATGACGGAACGGAGGAAGTCTCACCAGTCTGCGCGTGGGAAAAAGAAAAACTACTGGTAGTTTTCGTTAACGCACGGCGCGCTGCGTGAGTGGTTACTGGGCCGTCGGTGCACTATACTGAGCTTTATATTTAACTTGAGTTACTAGCTTCCACTTACCAGATAGGAGCCCCCTGCAAGGATGCATCCGTTGACTTGCTGCCCCTAGGCCGTGTTTAGATGCCCTTTGCAAAATTTTGCAAAAGGGAATCTTTTTTGCATGGAGTACTAAATGAAGTCTATTTGCAAAACCCAGCCACGGATGAGCGTAACTTTCCGAGACGAATCTAATGAGCCTAATTAATCCATGATTTGCTACAGTGATGCTACAGTAACCATCTTCTAATCATCCTCTAATCATGCGGTCAAAGGCCTCATTAGATTCTTCTCGGAAATTTACTAAAGGTTGTGGAGGTAGTTTTGTAAACTGACATTATTTAATACCCCTAATTAGTGGTCAAAGATGCATTTATTACCCTGAAAAATTTTTCAGGAGCCGTGGTGGGAGTAGGGACCGGATTGACTTTATGGTCGCACCAAACTCAATCTAACTAGATATATAGGACCCGTAGTAGGGGTATGATGCGACATCCACTACTAGCTAACTATGCACGTCAGCATGCAACAAAGAGCATATATACCCTGCGTGGCCGGAAAGCTTCACTATGCACGATAATGGCTTTGTTTGTTGAGTTGGCATTATATATGTATCCAAGTTGCAAATGCTTTGCCATTTGCAATGCAAGTACACATCAAGTAGTCAGCATCAGCAATCAAGCAGGAAACACAGCTGAGATTAAAAAAAGTTTATCAACAAGACTTCTGCAGGTCGCTAAACACTTGCACGCCTGGAACGACGTTAGCTAGTTTTTCTACTCCTGCAGCCTAGATGAACTGTTGACCCATGCATGAAAGCATGCATTTCCCGCTTGTAGAGTGCTATAGTTTGTTTGCAAAAGTAAAAGGGTAGCACGCACTACTTGTACATGTCTCTCCTACACTGTTGCAACAAATGCAAATTGGAATGTCCTTGAAGTATGGATTTAGGAATCTCGCTCGTGATGATCAGGAGGTAAGCTTAAGGGTTCAAACGATTATCTTAGTATTTCGCCTACAAAATGGGCTCCCACATTCGCTCTCAAGGTCTAAAAATTCTCATATTAATTGAAGAAAAAATAAAAATAAAATTATCCACCACTGCCATTACGTAAAATTTAGCCGAAAATACCCTCTTAACTCTTTAAAATTATCCACCACTGTCATTACATAAAAGTAGCCTAAAACATATAATATATATATAAATCATCCACCAATGTCATTAGAGAAGTTACGTTCACTCTTAAGGTCTAGAAATTCCTATGTTAATTGGAGGAAAAGAAATAAAATTACAACTGCCGTTACGTAAAGATTAGCCTAAAATATCCATGCAACTATTTAAAAATTATCTACAATTGTAATTACATAGAAATTAGCCTAAAATATCTCTATATCTTTATCTTTTTAAATATCATCCACCAATGACTTTACATTAATAATTAACCTAAAATACCTCAATACTATTTAAAATAAAAAATAAAAATAAAATATTTGCTTCCGTAAAGAAAAGGGATCGATCGGGTGTCCCTATATTTATCTAAAAATATATACCGCTTGATCTGCGAATGCTACCAAACACAGAAGGGATCGATCGAGTTGCCTATGATGTGTTTTTTTTTGAACGAACGACACTCGACGAGTGCGTTTCTATTGATATAGCAGAAAAAAAATACAAGATTATGTCCCTGGGAGGCCATAATCAGGCAACAAAAAAGAAAACACACGAAAAAAAACACCATTGGTGGGTTGGATTGGGACATCAACGCGCACCGAACTCAACTCAACTCCAGCAAAACTCGGGCCGGTCGGATTGGGGCATCGACGCAAGCCACACAACTCATCTCCACTATACAACTCTGCCGGTCGGATTGGGACATCGACACGGACCTAAACAAACACTCGCGGGCCGGTTGGATTGGGACATCAACACGGCCGAGCCACCACACACGACGACGATAACGGAGAAGAAACATCAGCAGCTTCCACCCACATTCCGCACCCTTGCAGTCATCAAAACCTCCAGCGTGATCCGACGCCGAAAGAGAAACAATGAGGGTAGACACCACCACGCCAAGAAGGCCGCCGCCATGCAGGACCCTTCGCCGTCGTGCCGCTGCAGCAGTACAAACCACTCGACAGGATGAAAAACCCCGAGTCCGAGCAAACACGACGCGCGGGGGCCACGCCACATCCGCCGTCGAACTCCTCCTCTCTCGTGCGCGGGGGCCACGCCACGCCCGCCACAACGCTCCACGCTCCGGACTCGTATAAGAAGTAGCCGTCGAGATGGCGAGCAAAGCTGCCCCACCCCCAATGAACAGCAACAACAATCGAACCGCCGCCAAGGTTTGACATCAACACGTTGCTTCCCCCTCGCTTGAAGCCGCCGCCGTCCAACCAGCAGCCCAAGAATGTCGCTTGCGCCGGTTTCCACCGTTGTACCGCACTGGGAAGGTCCAGCCGTGCTGTACCGCCCGCCGCGATCCGCTACAAGCCGAGTCGTCCCTCGTTGCCGTTGCCGCAAGCGCCGTCCATGAACGTTGTCCCGCGTCGAACTGACAGTTGCAGAGCAACGCCAGCCGCCGCGGTCCGCTGCGAGCAGCCGAACGGCAACCAAACGACGACCCTTGGCCGCCAACAAGAAGGCAGCAACCTCGACGTGAGGGGATCAACACCCTTCAGGCATGCCGAACAGCGGAAACGCCACCTCCGACCGAAGTCGCCAAAGACGATGGACCTTCCACCAAGCCAAGCGAGGTCTCTAGAGACGACGCCTCCAAGGAGGGAACGACGCCAGTGGCGCCGCCGTTGCTCGTCCATCCAGGACAGGGTTTTCACCCAGAGACCTTGTGCAGCAGGGTTGTAGCTCCATGACGCCCTCAACAGGGTAAACGACGTCCGAGGACGCCGCCGTCGGGCTTTCGCCCAGAGCATCCAACCCCGCTCCACACGCACGACCAGGCTTCGAGCATCACCGCCACGGCCACCCTGCCGGAGCGACGTCGCCGCCGCATCCCCACGCACCACGCCACCGAGCCCTGCTGCCGCTCACACCGTCACCACAGCATCACCGCGTCCGCGCAGCCCACCATGGCCACCTCGCCCTGCACGCCTCGTCCTGCACGTCGCAGGCCTCCAAGGGCGGCCGGAGACCGGGCAGTCGGCCCCGCGGTACGGCCGCCAGACGCCGGCCTCCACGCCGACGGGCGCCATCCTCCACGCC
>CM014277.1:2524239-2537545 GCA_004135705.1 Alloteropsis semialata | reverse complement strand
GTCAAAGTAGGGATCAATTTTTTGATCCCTACATCTGAACATGGCCAGAATTCAAGAATTCTGGCGATCTTCGGCTTAGCTGCTTAAACTTTATTTCATTGCTCCATGCCGGTGATTACGAGTTTATGACTGTAAGTTCTTGACATCCCAAATGTTCTGATTGAAAATCATGCTATCCTTTTGTAGTGTAGTTATCATTGCACTGACATGGTTGATGTCCAGTAGTGTGAACTAGAATGGTGGTATGTTATGTACTATGGAGAAATTGGTCTCTCTTCTACTATGGAGCATCAGCTGTTTGCTGTAAGAAGTATATCTTTGCTCCATATCTTTTCTTTTATGGAACTGTAAGTGAGGTGGTACTATTTTCTGTTTTTAAATTCTATGCCACCATTAGTGATTGGCTGTAGGCTATGTATAACCCAAACTCACAATTCACAAATAGTGTACAATAATTCCATGGTCATCTATTACTTTGACTAAATCGATTTCGGAAGCCCAAACCCTACTAAAAAGGAAAAGCTATACTTCAGGGTTAAGTAGAAAATTGGTGGTATCTTATAGAATCATATAACCTCCGTACTGCATGTCTATAGTCTCAATTTATTTAAACACTGACATCAACTGAGATTGTCTCCACTGTCCTAATTGTTCAAAGGCATTATTCTATTCATAATAGTTATACTTCAAAAAGTATATTAATATTATGTAGTTAGATCTGCTCTGTCAGTTCTTTTAGCAGTCAATATGTTTTAAATCTGAAACGGCAAGTTACATACCTGATAGTTTAAGCACAATTAATAGAATCAACCCTTCAGACGCCATTAAAAAAATGCATTAGGGCCATGTTTAGTTGCATCAACTTTTCAAACTTTTCACTATTCACCCATCACATCAAATGTTAGGACACTAATTAAGGGCATTAAATGTGGATTAATGACAAAACTCATTCCATAACCCCCCCGGGTAACTTCGCGAGACGAATCTAATGAGCCTAATTAGGCCATGATTAGACAACGTCGTGCTACAGTAAACAATCTCTAATGACAGATTAATTAGGCTTAATAGATTCGTCTCGCGATTTTTCGTCCATCCGTGTAATTAGTTTTATAATTAGATCATGTTTAGTCCTCCTAATCTTTGGTTTAAAATTGCTACAGTAAAGTTCGCAAACTTTCCTCCACCAACTAAACAAGCCCTAGGACAAAAAGATGAGGTGAACTAAAGTTTTATTCGTAGTGCTGACTATGCACTACATTAGTGCTCTGGAGAATCTTGGCGGACAGTGGATTTTTCACGGAATAAGTTGTTTATTAGCATGATGCCTTTTCTTTCCCTTGCTTCTGTCCAAAAATCTAAAGTTAAGCTGATTCATGAATTCAAGAATTTTGACGATCTCTGGCTGACTTGGTTAAAGTTTGTTCAGTGGCTCGATGCTGATAGTTCTGATTGTAAGTTCTTGACAACCCAAATATCCTGTTTGAAAATCATGCTGATTGTTTCAGCTTTATATCCTTTCGGAAAATCATCGAACATGGTTTTCGCTTTTTTCTTGTTTGTTTATGTTGTTGTCTTGCCCTGTAAATTTTTTTTTGTGGGTAGTGAGGTTATGTTCTGTTGATCTTGATTGATGCGATAAGGATATAAAAAGGTTACTGCTTTTGCTTAGTCTTTAGTGTTAACACTTGGGCTTGCTTTGCATATAGGTGAAGGCATCTCTTGTAAGTTGTAACTAGTTAGCTCGTAAACCCCCTTTTACTGATTTTCCTCTTAGACACTATTAACTTTAGTCGTTTTCATCCTTTCCATTGTGCTCTGCTTGGTATCAGGACTTTGAACTTTGTTTCAATGGATGCCCCTTGCTAGAGGCCATTGTCCACTGGCATCATAGGATGCCCTGGACCTGAATAACTCTGAATTCATCTAGGTTTGTGTCCTGAATTGCAGTGTGGTATCGTTGTAGCGATGAAAAAGCATACGTGGTGCCAAATGGCTAGTCTGCTGGACAGGGTGTTGGTGTGCTGCCTCCTGCCGTTATCTGAAGACATTGCTGGTCCACTAGGTAACTTGCAACAAGCAATTTCTGGTTTCCATTGTGTGCTTTCCGTGGAGTACGCGACGTGTATAGCCAACAAGTGGCTAGCTGCTTCTGTGGTGGTGAGCCTATTGTGTTTGCGGTGTTGTTGAAGTCGTTTATGGAATAAGTTTGCGCTCTCAGATGCAGATCAGGAGATGCATTGCACAAAATAGTTGCTGGGCAAGAATTTATAGTGCTTCAGGTATCCTCCACTAGGCACTAGCAAATAAAGTGCTTGTCATTTTCTTCCCTTGTCCTTTAGTTTGCATCCTGAGGTCACACTAGGCGTAGTATCTGCTGCATCGGAACAAAATCTTGCAAACGTTTCTCCTTGGAGGGGAACATTGCAAATGTTCTCTATCTCACTATATCAACTACAGTACACCGCTACTGTGACGAGCACACCATTGGCGTGTACGGTCTGTGACAGATCCTATCCATGACAACTACGATCGCCATGATGGTAGCCACGTCGACGCCCGGCCGGACGACGAGGCTGAACACGTCGTCCCCGAGCGTCGCCACTGGCCTGGACGCCACGCCGGCGGTCTTCCTCGATATCCGCGCCGCCTCCTTGCCGTCGCTGCCACGGCGGATCTTGCAGTTCCTCCTCGAGAAGGAGCCCTCGACCCGGTAGCCGGGAGCAGCAACCGGGCCCGGGTTCTTGCAGCTGAGGCCAGATGATGATGATGATGATGCAGCGCCTGCTCTTGCTGCTGCTGCTGACATGTAGACCTCTGCTTCGTCGCTGCTCTTCAGAGCTGAGCACCTGCTCATGGTGAAGACTTGTTGCTGCGACGACGTGGGAGACGGCTTCTTGTCGAGGCCTTCTTCTTCTTCCGTTGCCGTGTAGCAATTCCAGCGATCGTGCAGGCTGAGAAGCTGTTACAAATGCCATGAAAAAAAAAATCACCCTGGTCAGTTGCTGTGGTTTTGGTTAGTCAAAAACTAATTGCGAAAAGGACAGTAAACCCGTTCAGGTATCATGTTTTCTGCTTGCCGTGTTGCAAGTTGCAAAGAAAAGGTTTTTTTTTTGTGCTAGATTAGGATGAATAAGAAGATACCAGTGTACATATGCGACGACAGAATAAGACCTCTCTGTGTGATTCATCTTTTTCCTTATGAAAGCATTTCATTTTGTTTGCTTGTTTTTGTAGGCAACTATTGCATTAATTTTCCTCGGATTTGTCCTACTCTGCGGCCCCTAGAAATCTCCTCAAAGGTCACCAAATCTTTGTATTAATGAATAATGAGGTACTAATCCAGCGAACAAAATTAAGGTAAATACATTTCTTCTGACGAAGCCGTAAAAGGCGTTGTCATTTCCAGAGAGCGGAAAAATAAATGGGATAGCTTGAATACTATTAAGGAGATAACAAAATGTAAACTTTACATTTGTGATTACAACTACATATGTATGGGCTGTAAATTCTCTGATCCAGCTTTCGATCAAGCCTTAGCCCTTAAGGATTGGTAATAAATTTAATACTACTTTTTTTTGACAATATATCGCTTACAAAAAGGAAAGAAAACAACATTATAAACGGGGAAGAAATTAAAAAGAATGTCAACTGTTTAATTTATAGGCCCTCATCAAGGCAATAGAATTAAACTGAATCCTTCAAAGTTGAGAAAAAAATGCATGCATCTCCTAAACAAGCAGAAAGTTATTTGCTGCCCCTAGACGACGTAGAAATGGTAAGTAGCAAGTAATCACCTGTGGCCTGAGGGACAGGAGCGGCGTGCCCTGCCCATCCATGAGCACCAGCTCGCCGGCGCAGAGCTTCCGCCGCCGCGAGTAGTTGTCGACGCGGAACGCCAGTCTGCCCGCGTTGTCGTACACGCAGAAGCCGTCGGTGCCCTGGAATCCCATGCTGGACCTCTTCCACACCGTGTACACCGCCGGGCGGCGATCTGATGCCGCCGGCGCCGCGCGACGAGCACGGCCGGCATCGGACGGGTGTACCCTATTGCTCATGGTTTCCTGGTCTCAGAGGGAATTCCCTGGAACGAGAACGTGAGATCGATAAAGAGATGGGTGGGAAACGCAGGGAAGGGGGGTGTGCGTGTGTCCAGGACCAGGAGAGAGGAGGCGGCACAACAGGGGAGTACAGTTTTGACGCGAGGGGCAGGCGGACGTCTGAAACTCTGAAAGCTATGGCACAAACCGAGTCACAATCCGTGCCTTTCACAATTGATTTTCATGGCGTATGTCCACGGATGCTTGTTGAAATGAATCTTGGATGCCTACCTTGCATTGTCGTATAACGCATCTAATGGGATGGGAAGCATCTGTTGGTGCAAAAGGTCGTTGGAGTACGACTCTGCCCTCCGTGTTCAAATACCGATGCACGGCCTCTGTGAAAGGCTTTATGATGGGCCTCGCTTTGTAATTCGCAGGAACTGGGCCGAGACCAATCAGCACAGCAAGGCATCAAGTGGCCCAGCCCATAATTTGCAACCTTTCTTTCCTGGTGGCTGCTGCAGATGCAGAGCTGAGCAGCAGGTCCTTGCTTTTCTGTCTACAAAAAAAAGAAAAAAAGAGACAAGGTTATGGTTGATCTCAAAAAAAAAAGGAGAGACAAGGTTATGGTAGTGCTGCTACCTTTATTTCAAATTTTTTTTAAAAATCGGCGCGCTGAACATGGTGTTATGCTCCTTTTGCAGCACATTCCCATGTCGATATTGCCAACCTTCATTGATGTAGAACTGTAAATCTTCAGAGATGCAGTGCAACAAACAAAGGGAACAGTCAATTGAGCATTCCTGTTTCTCTCTGCCTTCGATGTGAATACCCGGACTGCTTAAAATACTGTCAAATATAGCTGAGGTCACCGATCAAATCTTGAATCTATTATTTTGCAGGTTCCTCTTTAAGGATTCGGCACACTTTGGTGACTTTCGTCTTTTGCACTGTCCTTGCCCTGCATACTCTACTGATTCCACAAGTTGCATCTAGGTGTAAACCATTAACAATTCAAGATTGTACTGCCCTTCAAAAACAATGGGTAGCAGCTCATGCCAGAGTTGGTAGCCAGTTGATTCGTGGAAGCACGATACAGAGTAACAAAAATTACAAGTTGCAACTAGGACAAGCGATACAGCTGCCTATTTGTGTCATTCCTCTTTTGTTTCCCCCCTCTCCATCTCCCCTTCTGTTTTTTTTTGAAGGGTCGACGGGCCCCTTCTGTTTTCCCTTAGCATTAAACAACACCAACAAACTTTCCCTGAAATTTACATCGTGGGAATCCAGTACGCGTTGCAATGTAAGATTCCAGTTAAATACTGAATTTATATCTGTTGCTTTCAAAAAGTTAGGACATGTTCCATGTTGGCTTCAGTCAGTTGACAGCTGCAATTGGCAACTGGAATCCCTACCTATCTAAATGTACTGCCTATCCACCTCTTGCCCTTCTTTAATTTCAACCACAAGCTTTATCGGTTCAAAATAGGGCTTCAGCACCTGGAAGGCATGAGCTATGAAGAACACATGAGAGGTTTATATGGTCTCTGGCAGATCCGGTCCATAATGACAACGCAAGCCATGATCATTGTGTGATCGACGTTTGGCATGACAGTAAGGCTGAAGACATCTTCGCCAAGCGTCACCGACTCCGATGTTGCTCCAGCCTTCTTCCTGGTTATCCGAGCCACCTCCTCACCGTTGCCTCTTCGGATCTTGCAGCTTCTTCTCCAGAAGCTGCCCTGCACCCTGAAGCTAGGAACTTGGGCATCATGATCTGATGAGATCATACATCCTGATCCTACTATGTAAACTTCTGCTTCGTCAGTGCTTTTTACAAATGATGAGCATTTCCTCATAGAGAAGAGCTGAGCTCTTGTCACCGGCTTCTTCTGATGCTCTGTAACAGTTCCATTGGTCACGCATGCTGAGAATCTGCCACGTCAGAGGGAACATCGTCATCGTCATATTTGTAGTTGTAAAGTTGTTTTGACAGTTCAGAGCTGGCGGGCAAAGAAATTGTGGACCAATGGTGGTCACCCTTGGATGATGAGTGATTGACAACCGTTGTGTGGTTTGATGTGTCTCTTGGCTTGAGATGTGCAGATGTAGGATACGACATGGCGGTCGACGGCATGCGGTGAAGGTCAAGCGCGAAAGGTTCATGCCGATGGACCGAGAGCGGTGAAGGGTGAACGAGTAGGCTTGGACTGAAGGACCCGAGGAGTCCGGGCGGAGTCATGGGCGGTCCACATGGTGCGCGGAAGAGCAAGAGTACATGATGGGATGAAGACGGCGTCGGTCGAGTCAAGCGGGGCGGAGGCGAGTCGAGTATGCGGCCCGAGAGTGGGAGCGAAAGACTTGGAGGCGTCGGAAGCTTGGCGGAGGCCGGACACGCGTCGACATCGGTCAGTCACGTCGTGCGGCGGCGTGCAAGGAGGGTTTGACCAGTTTGGCCTCAAAACTGGGGGTGAGTCACGCCTGCGGGGTGTGCAAGCGGGTTTGCCAGTTTGGGCCTCAAAACCGGGGGCGACAAGTCGGAGGACGCGTGGCACCATCGCGAAGCTTGCGTCGAGGCGAAACGAAGTCATGAAGGAGCCGGGTCCGTCTGATGCTTGCAGGAAAAGATGGACGGTTTTACCCCTGAGGGGTATTTGGCTTGTACACTGATTGTAAGGGCGTTTTGGACATTTGGCCAGCGCCTATATATATGTGGAGAGGCTATTGTGGGCAGCCAACTCTCTTGGGCTTGGTAGGTGGGGGTTGCTCATTTGTTTGTGGGTGCCTTTGGGTGAGAGGAGAGAAGAGAGGAGAGGCTCTTGTTCTTGACCTTTTTGCCATCCAAGTTTTGCACTACTTGTGAGTGGCTTGTAACCGGATATGGCCAAGTGATTCATAGTGATTTCATCCTCTTAATCTTGTGCCAAATCCTTTGTTCCCGGCGTTTTTCTTTTTCGGATTTTCGGAGGTATTTTCGGGGAATTTTTGTTCTTCGCGATTGAGCCCAAATCCCGTGAGATTTGTTGGAGGAATATGTTGCTAGGATCTTTGTGAGCATTTACCATGTGATTCCCCTTCAAAACCATCTCGGATTTGGCTTGAATTTGAAGATTTCCCCAAAACCGAGTTCTTGCTTAGGGTTTCGGTTTTCTCCAAAATTCGTGATGAATACTTGAGCTTTTTGAGAGATTCTTTATGGATCTATTAGCCCTTGGGGTTGTGCATCTATTGCTCAAGTATTTCGTCGATCCGTGGTGTGTGGAGGATTTAATTTGGATTTGAAGAAAAAAAGGCTTTGGTCGTGTTCTTCTTTGTGTTCTTCTCTGTTCGTTCTTGGGGCTCGGGAGCAGAGCAGCTCGTGCGACTCGACGGCACGCGGAGAGGAGGCGCGGCTCGGGGCGAGCGAAGCAACGCAGGGAGCTTCGCGTGGGCCCGTGGCCACGCACGGCCCAGCAGTCACTCGGGAGCGAGGCCCAGCAGCGGTGCAGCTGTGCACAGCCCAGGCGGTCAGCAGCTCGGCCTTGACTCGGCAGAGAAGCTCGGTAGCTTGGCAGGCCGGCAGCTCAGCAGCCCGGCGAGGCGAGCGCTGCAGCAGGCAGCCCAGCAGTTGCGACACAGCCTGCGGAGCAGGCCTGCAGGCGAGCGTGGCCACCAGCTCAGCTCGGCCTTCGGCCAGCAAGCCTGCGGTGCAACAAAGCTAGCTGTACGTGGCCCAAAGGAGCAAGCAGGGCTCACGGCAGTGAGCAGGCCGGTTGGCCATTAAGGTTTGATCTGCTTCCTTTTTTATTTATTGCATCTGTTGCTTAATCATGTTGACCATTGCAATAATTGTTTAATTATGTCATTTATTAATTAGTTAATGTATTTGTTAGTTAAGCTTTTTCTTTATGATAATCCCTGTTTAGCCTTTAAGTAAGCTTTGCATGCTTAGTTAGGTTAAGAGCTTGACTAGTGAAAGGTTGGTTAGTTGCTTAGCTTAATATTTCTGTGCAAGCTTTTCGGTGTCTTGCTTTAGCTTCCGCATTGCTCTGTGCTTCTCTAGTAGTTCCTAGGGTGAGCTTGTCACGAGTTGACTTGCGTCATCTTGGCTATTTTAAGAGAAGTGTGTTTGGGGTTGTAATCGGGACATAGGCCTTGGTTCTCCGAGAGAATTTTTAAAGGCTCCCATTCACCCCCCCTCTGGTCGCCCGTTTCGGTCCTTCAGAAATTTTGTTAAAGAGCGTTTGTTAACCTGCAAGTTTTTTCTATTTATTTGCACGTCAGAGGGAGATACTACTGATGCTACTGCCTATTTAGAGCATCTCCAAGAGTGCCCAATATATTTGGTCCCAATAACTCTGGATTGGGAGGTCCCAAAAAGATATTGGGCCTAAAAAATTCCCCCTCCTCCAACAGTGCCTTTAATTTTTGTTCCCAAAAACTTTTTAAAAATGCCACATCTTTAGATGGGCCCTCTTGCCCTTGAACCAGACGTGACTTTTTCTAGATCTTTTTACCGATGCATCCGAGGACCTTCTACGATCTTTTTACTGGCTCCGTCGGCGCCGCCGTTCTCGACCACGTCTTGCCGGTGAGCTGCGGAACCTCCCTGCCCTATCTCCCATATTCATCCACTAGTCCTGCAAATTAGATCGAACCTGCAAGCGCTCCAAGTGGCTAGGGCCTTTTCCAATCAAGCGGCGACAAGGGATCGTGCTCCAGGGGGCAGCCTGCGGTATGAGTCATCATCCATCCCTTTTCCAAAGGCTATTGGATGAATCGTCTTCGGACGACGATGATGAACTCATTCTTTCTGCCGCTCAAATCGTGCAAAGTCATTCGCAACCTATACCTAAACATGGTGGTTCTGTACCTGGTCATATAGTCATTTATCGTGATAGAGAAGGGGGACACTCGAGAATGTATCAAGATTACTTGGCGGATGATCCTACTTATGGCCCAACTCTGTTCCGGCGGAGGTTCGTATGAATTTGTTTGGTTCGATTAATATATCTTGTACATTATAATATCAATTTCTTATTATTCTGGTTTGTGCAGATACAGAATGAGCCGAGATCTATTTTTACGCATAATGCGAGCTGTAGAAGATCATGATGATTACTTCGTGAAGAAGACAATGCAGCCAATACACCTGGATTAAGTTGCTTCCAGAAGATCACTTCAGCATTCCGCATGCTCACTTACGGAATACCCGCAGATGCTGCAGATGAGTATGTTCGTATCGCAGAAAGTACTATTATAGAGAGTCTGAGAAGGTTTGTCAATGCAGTAATTCAAATTTTTGAAGATGAGTACTTGAGATCACCCAATGAGATTGATACGGCTCGATTACTCGCACTTGGGGAACAAAAAGGCTTTCCTGGAATGCTAGGTTCCATTGATTGCATGCATTGGAAGTGGAAAAATTGCCCTTCAGCATGGCAAGGTATGTACTCGGGCCACGTGCACGAGCCTACAATAATTTTAGAAGCCGTTGCTTCCAAGGATTTATGGATCTGGCATGCTTTTTTTGGTCTACCCGGCTCTCATAATGATATCAATGTTCTTCATCGGTCTCCATTATTTGCGAAGCTAGCTGAAGGCGAAGCTCCTCAAGTAAACTATAGCATCAATGGCCATGATTATCGAATGGGATACTATCTTGCTGATGGCATATACCCATGTTGGGCGACCTTTGTGAAGACTATACCAGAACCACAAGGCAATAAGAGGAAATATTTCGCCAAAGCACAGGAAGCAGTAAGAAAGGATGTGGAACGAGCTTTCGGAGTTCTACAGTCCCGTTTCGCCATTGTTCGGGGTCCAGCTCGATTTTGGGATGAAGAGACACTAGGAGACATCATGAAAGCTTGTGTCATCATGCATAACATGATTATTGAAGATGAGGGAGAAGTAGACCCTAAGGAACGTTTCGAATATGGTGGAGAAAATGTGAAACCTTCCCATGCGCCTCATCCTGACCTTGATGAATTTATCAAGACCCACAAGAAAATTAGGGACAACGAAACTCACCATCAACTGCAAGAAGACCTAGTGGAGCATCTATGGCAACATCATCCGGATCAATATTAAATTTCATTCATTGATACGTACTTCCAGTGATGAATAAAGAGAACAATGTGTAGACTTGATTTAATTTATGATTCATTTTTTTTGGAAACTATAGACTGCGACAAGTCAGGATCATTGTTTAGTTGTCCCAGATTCTTCCATATTACCACTCCTTCCTTCCAGCAAAACTATTTTGTCCATTGTTGTTACTGGTCTGCGGATTACAAATTAATGATTTGATAGCCAAATCAGGTTGCTAAACAAAACAAGAATAGTAAAATAAGACCAATGTATAGGTGAATAACTGTCACTCCACACAAGATAAATAAAATTGAAGCTCCAAACTTAATAGTAAAAACAAGGATAGTTGAAACACAAGGAATACCACGTCTATGGTTCACTGTAAACAGAAAATTCATTTTTTTGCGAATAAAAGAATAATCAAATTAAAATGATAAATCTAAACAACTTCGACTTGAAGGCTTGAATTGCTAGCAATAGAGTGTCACTCCACATCTTCTCCTTGGAGGCTTGCATGGCTACCAAAAGTGCCACTCCACAACATGTTCATATGCTGCAATGCGAATTCACAAATGAAGTCAAGATACATTAACTGAGAAAGGCAAGTTGACAATTAAACACCTTACCTGTCCATCCGAGCTAGTTTGGAACACGACGAGCAATGATCTCATTCTGTAGGCTCTTGTAGTACTGCTGTTGCGGAAGAGGTAGAGCAGCAATTTCCTTTGTCATAATTCTCTCCTCGTCTAACATTCTCTTGTGTTGTAACTCACTTTCCTTTATCTCCAGACTTTTTGTCTCATTTGCAGCCCTCAATTCTTCAGCTTCAACCCTTCTTTTTTCTAGGCCAAGCCTCTCTTTGTCTAGGGTGTATGACTGGTTGTATCTCTCCTCTTTCTTCTGTTCTTTCTCTACATCAGACTCTCTTTTCTTTGCCCACAAATGGTCTAAGGCCTCCACGCAAGCATCACCTCCACCTCGCCGCAATGCTTCTTTGGCCTTCTTCTTACCCATTGGTCTCTTGGGTACATCGGTCTCTTCAGGAGGTCCATTCTCAGTGTTACCATTGTTGCTACTATCAACATTGGTGGGTATGGATGTTCTTGGGCTTGAGTCTTTATTTGCCTTTTGTTTTTTTTTACCAGGTTGCTTCTGATCTGCCAATTGCTTCCGCTTCTCATGCCACTTTGGTTGAGTCCGCAAGATATTCCAGCAATGCAAGTATTGAAATGACTTGTTCTCATTATCTTCGGCCTTAAACAAAGCCAGTGCCTGCATAAGCTGCACAAGGCAAGTAAGGTAAACATAGTTAGTACTTGTCTGAATGCATCACTATAAAAGGATGGCAAAATAATAATGCATATGAATTACCTTGTCTTGATAAGTAACCCCACTCTGATTTCTACGCTCAATCTGAATTATGCAAGAACAAAACTTGTTCACACTCTCAAGAATACCTTTCCACCGATGTGACAGTGAACTGAGGCTGCGATCTGATGCGAACTCCTTGTTTGAGTGGTAGTACTCATAAACTCTATTCCAAAATGTACCACGGGTTTGATTAGTGCCTAGCACAGGGTCTGTACTAATGTTCAACCATGCTGATACAAGCAGTTTGTCCTCCTTCTCATTAAAATTTTTTGACCTTTTCTGGTTTGGTCTTGCTGATGGGGTACTCCCAACAAGTGATTGCTGCTCCTCACCAAGGATAACTGGTGATAGCTGCTCCTCATGCTGGTTACTCAAGTCATCCATCAAGTTATTGCTATCCCCGTTCACCAAGTTAGTCCAGTATCCTTCTCTGTCCATTGTCAATAGTACCTACAAAGACGTAAGTTCTCATATTTGAGACCAGTGCATTTTCACATTACACAAATACATCACAACTATTGATGTCTAATTCTCAGTTGTCTTTCTCTCGAACACAGGTCATCACAATTCATGGTTCATAAGTAAACAAATTATACATGCATACGCAACCTTCTGCAAGCATTCTTGACAATTTCTAAGCATATGTATTGGAATCATGTCAATCAACAACAGCCAGCTAGCAACACAAATGAAGTGTTAATTGGTACAACATTCAGGTGCAAGTCTGTACTGAAATTTAACCGCAATAAAATAGCCACTACTCAAATGCGCAGCAGCTGCCATTTTTCAGTCAGTTGGCCTATGTGTAATCCCGAAATACAACCTATAACCTAAATCTGAAAAATCACACAGGCATAAAAATTCAGAAGCAACCATTCAGACACACAATTACCATCTTGACTGGGAGCCAGAGACATGAGTACATCACATTGGCATCACGATTCACAGGCTAAATCTCAATATTATGCAGTCTAATATCAAGAAGCCCAATCCAATCTAAAAACGTGATCCCCTTTGCAGGCAATTCCAGTAGTACAAAGAGAGGAAAAAAATTAATTCAAGTTGTTACCTTGCGGAGGGCTTCGGTGAGGTCGTTGTGGGCGAACTCGAGAGAGAGGGACGGTAATTCTAGCAGCACTCCTGCAGCGATGGTGGACTCTCTGGAGAGGGAGGCCCGAGTCGCCTTCAGGCCAAGCGCCGTCCTTCTCCCTCAGGCCTTACCCCGGCGTCACCTGGACGAGCTGCGCAACAACACCGCGAGGAGCGAACAATAGACAGGCTGCAGGTGCGTGTGTCGCGGCTGCTCATGGAAGACTGCACAGCGGCCGGCGTCGGGAGCGAACGCAACACGCGCGCCGTCACTGCCTCCGAGAGGAGGGTTTCAAGGCCGGGGACACCGAGGAATGCCAGATTGCGTCGTCGCTTGTAGATAAGACAGGGGCGCGGGGCGGGACGATGACGCGCCAAACGAAAAAATGGCGCGACCGGGCAAACTCAGAGCGGGAAGAGGCGAAAAAATCAGGATTGGGAGCTCCGACGCTGGTCGCAAATTTGGCCCCAGAGGCCGGCGTTTTTAGGTTCGCGAATAAATTGGGAGTTAGATTGGACCACTGTTGGAGTTGGATTTTTCTCTTTAATTTCTAAAAAGGGTTTTTGAGAGCTTATATTGGGCACTCTTGGAGATGCTCTTATTTTGGTTTGCTGCTATTGTCGTATCTGTTGCAAACTACAGCTGTAAGCCTGCAACATCAATTACAAAGGTGAAGAAAACAACTATGGAAAAAAAAACCATAGCAGAGAACACGAAGCATTTGTTTGTTTGC
>CM014277.1:2490301-2523239 GCA_004135705.1 Alloteropsis semialata | reverse complement strand
AAACATCAAAAGGCATTGGATGAAATTAAGCAATATTTAGCATATCCGCCAGTTCTTATTCCACCACAAAAGGGTAAGCCGTACAAGCTTTATTTATCGGCTTTTAATCATGCAATCGGCTCTGTTTTGATTCAAGAGGTTGATGGGAAGGAACGAGTTATATTCTATTTAAGCCGAAGATTACTAGATCCTGAGACTCGGTACTCATATGTGGAGAAGCTTTGCCTTTGTTTGTATTTTTCTTGTACAAAATTAAGGCATTATTTGCTATCGGCCGAATGTACTGTGATCTGTAGGGAGGATGTGATCAAATATATGTTATCGATGCCAATCATGAAAGGAAGAATTGGCAAGTGGGTTTTGCTCTGACGGAGTTTGATCTTAGATACGAATCGGCCAAAGCGGTAAAAGGGCAGATAATGGCTGATTTAGTTGCTGATCATTGTGGACCTAACATTGATGCTGTTGAGCAATGTACTATGGAGCTTGATGTATCTGGTCCGATGAAAAAGGCCGATGTGGTTGACGCGGTTCCTTGGACTATATTCTTTGATGGTTCTTCTTGCAATGATGGTTGCGGAATCGGCCTGATTATTATTTCGCCTCGGGGGGCAAGGTTTGAATTTACTTTTCCAATTGAGAAATGCACAAATAATCAGGTGGAATATGAAGCATTGATGAAGGGTCTCCAAATTCTTAAAGAAATCGGCGCTCAGTTTGTTGAGGTATTTGGAGATTCTTTGCTGATTATCAATCAGTTACTCGGCAAGTATGATTGCAAGATGGATGCTTTGTTATCTTACATTGAGAAGTGCCGAGATTTGATTGGTCAATTCGTCTTGGTAACTCTTAAGCATGTTCCAAGACATCATAATGAAGAAGCAAATCGGCTGGCGCAAAAAGCGTCTGGCTATCGGCCTATGTCCGATGTGATGGTGCAGGAGATACCAGAGGGAGATTGGAGGAAAGAAATCATTGAATATTTGAGGGATTCTTCTATCAAGATTTCTAGGAAGATACGCTACAAATCGATCAGGCATGTCTTGGTTGAAGAAGTGCTTTATTTTCGCTCGGTTGATGGAGTCCTGTTGAGATGTATCGGACCTGAAGAAGCCAAGGTCTTAATGGGAGAAATTCATGAAGGTGTTTGCGGGGCTCATCAATCGGCGTTCAAGATGAAATGGATGATCAGAAAAAATGGGTATTATTGGCCGACGATTCTAGAAGACTGCTTTGAATATTATAAAGGATGCCAAGAGTGTCAAAGATATGGAAATATTCAAATGGCTCCAGCATCGGCTATGAACCCTGTCATCAAGCCATGGCCATTTAGAGGATGGGGAATTGACCTGATTGGCCAAATTTTTCCACATTCAAGCAAGGGGCACAAATTCATATTAGTGGCAACAGATTATTTCACCAAATGGGTTGAAGCTATTCCTTTGAAGGAGGTGAAGTCACAGAATGTTATTGAATTCGTTAAAGAGCACATTGTCTACCGATTTGGAATTCCACAGACGATCACGACAGATCAAGGTACGATGTTTACATCGGACGAATTCAAAAATTTTGCTGCTGATATGGGTATCAAGCTTCTTAATTCATCGCCATATTATGCAAAGCCAATGGTCAAGCTGAAGCCTCCAATAAAAGTTTGATCAAGTTGATTGATAGAAAGATTGAGGAGTATCCAAGAAAATGGCATATTGTGCTTCCTGAAGCTCTATGGGCCTATCAAATGGCTTGTCATGGATCGATCAAGGCTTCTCCGTATGAACTAGTTTATAGACATGAAGCCGTTCTTCCATGGGAAATTCGTACTGGATCAAGATGTATCGAGCTTCAGGATAAATTGAAGGCCGGCGAATATATGGAACTCATGAATAGTGAGTCCGATGATTTGGCTGTTCGTCGGCTGCGCGCTCTAGAAAGTATTGAGGCTAACAAACTCAGAGTTGCAAGGCATTATGATAAGAAAGTTAAAGGGAAAGAGTTCAAAGAGGGCGATCTTGTCTGGAAAGTTATTCTGCCGATTGGTTCTAAGGATCCCAAGTACGGCAAATGGTCACCAAACTGGTAGGGACCCTATCAAGTCGTCCGGTGTGTTCCTGGAAATGCTTATATTCTACAAACACTTGAAGGAGAAGTGTTTCCTAAGGCATTAAGCGGGAAATATTTGAAGAAGTACTACCCTAGCATTTGGGTAAATTCATGAAGCCGATGCTATGCGTCAGGCTTAGAAGCCGATAAAAAAAATCGTCTCAAGAACAAAAAAGTAAGAGCCGATGCGATATGCATCGCCTTAAGGGCTATATACAATAAGAGAAAAGTATATTACATCATCAAGCCGCTCGATGGCGGAGCAGGCTGCTGGAAAAGGGATTGCATATATATTCATCTATTTCTCATACAAAGGGATTTCAGAAGACAGAAAGATCTAATAGGCGCCGATGTACTTTGTTCATCATTGCCAGAATAAGTCTAGGAGGAAAAGGGCAAGAGAAAGCATAAAATTAAGAAAACATCCTCTTCCTTGGGACATATTCTTGAACAGCTCGGCTCATTCGAAGAAATCCGCAAGTTTGAGGAGATATGCTCTGGAAGCAGTCCCTTGAAGAGCGCACCGGCGGACCAGTGGCTCTGTCCCTATCCTGAAGAAAGGCACCCCAGTAAACCCCTCTAAAAAACCTTCCCTTTAGTAAAACCATGAGGAAACCTCACGAGGATTCTCCTAGCAGAGGTTCCACCTGGATTCACTACAGGATCAGAAAAGGGGGGAGTACCCTATGCTATTTCACGAGAATTCTTCTAGCAGAAGAGGAAGAAGGGGTTGGCTCCTATGTCGAAGAGAAGGAGTTTATGTTCTGTCATGAGTACTGGTTGCGCCATGGCGAAGGAGTGGTGGAGAAAGGAGAACCTGAGACAGGTATTTATAGCTGGCGATTGATGAAGGAATTAAAGGAAAAAGGGAATCTGGAAGATGCTCGCTGAAACTGTCCAAATAAAGAACAGTATTCTCGTGAAGATGTCATTGATTCAGTGCTGATTAAAGAGGGGCGTCTTTTAAGGAACTGCATTGAAGAGTCGTTTCGCCTGGGTCAATAAATATATGGGTACCCGTGACATAAGGTGCAGGATTCCATATACTGTTCGTTGTCAGAAGAAGGTGGGTAGTGCAGATCCTTGGTAATGGCTGACGATGGAAGTGTTTTATAAGGGAAAAATGGCTGTAATCCGAGAATCGAGGAATCGCACAGTGCAAAGATGGAAAGTTTTGGCACGAAAATCGGTGAAGGGGTTATAATGACATATACGAATTTTGGAACAAAATGATATTTTATTCCAAAATTGGGGGCATGTGTTGACACCAGATTTTCGCACCTAATATGCTGAGTCAAATGGTGACGTGGTGAGGCTGGAACTGCGCAGTGGGCCCATTGAATGGTCAAATAGATGATGCTGGAGAAGGGAGCCGATGCAGAATAGAGGTCCGATGAAGAGAGAGAGTCCGATCTGATGATGAATGAGAAAATATACATCGGCTAAAAAGGAAGCGTGGTATGAGCGGGGACTATTTCCTTTTCAGAAGGCGTATTAAAAGTCCCATTCTATCTTAGAATAAGTTTACTTTATCTGTAGGTTAGTCTGGTCCGATCAGGACTCTTCATGACCAGGGTATAAATATAAACCCTCGTCCATTGTAAAGAATTATTCTCACAATCAATACAACCCGGCTTCACGCCAAAAACCCTAGGAGTAGTATCTCGACGAAGCTTATCGGTGGACGGGCTGCATCAGTTCTGATCTCCGGCTGACCAGTAAGTTAGTCAATTTATCGAACTAGTATAGGCTTTGAATTGAGGCGCATCGCCCTTTCTCGTTTATACTGTTCAACCGATTTATCTTTGAATAAGCAAGATTGATCTAGATTCCCTACGTCGGAGCTAGATCACTATTGATTATTCAACAGTTGATCGTTTATCGGGTTGCACTTTATGTCTAGATTCCCTACGTCGGAGCTAGATCATCAAGATTAGGCTAGATTCCCTACGTCGGAGCTAGACTCATCTTGGTTATTTAAAGGCAACTTTTGCGGTTTGTTTGGAGTTGCTAGATTGGTTTAGATCTACGCCATGTGAATTAATCTACTTCTTCAACGGCTTTGAGCACCGGTCTTGGTCCGATTTAAGCAATATTTGTCTTACAGTATCGTTCTAGGTCCGATCCATGCTTTGTGGTTTAATCTGGTTGTTCTTTGAGTATTGTGTCTGTTTAGATTCCCTACGTCGGAGCTAGATGTTCATAATATGATAAGATTGATCTTTGATTGTCATGCTTGGTTTAGATTCCCTACGTCGGAGCTAGATTCATCTTGATTAGTCAAAGGAAGCTTTGGTTATACCTGATTGTTATTCGAGTGTTAAGTGTGATTTAGATTCCCTACGTCGGAGCTAGGTCTTGCTTGATTATTTGATAGCATACTTTAGAATCAGAACGATCCTGTTAATGTTTTATCTGCTTATTTGCTTAATCTGATTAACACTTGTGCGAGCATCTTGTTTAGCTGACAGGTTGGTGAGTTGAGTTTGATTGTTTAGCTATCTGATCTGATCATAGCTGGAGAAATCTAGATTCCCTACGTCGGAGCTAGATTTCTCTGAAAAGGTTCTGGTCCGATTGGCTGGTTAGATGGTCCGATAAGATAAATCAAACTGGCAACTAGGCAAGATGGACGATGTATCGGCTTACACTTTGATTATTTAATATCTTGTTCAAAGGCACAGCTGATCCGTTATTTACATATCGGCCATATTTTATGCTTTATTTTATTATTTAAAGGCTGATCTGTTACAAGGTCCGATCCTGATTGGTCCGATTCTGAGGTCCGATTAGATGACTGATTAAGGTCCGATTATATTGGTCCGATTGAGGTTGTCTATGAAGTCCGATTTTGAGGTCCGATTGGCATCGGCCGACGCAAGTCTGATTGGGTCTTGGCTGAAATCCAACGTGCCTATGCCGTTTGGAATAGAGCCGGCACAATCAAAGAGTAATTTAACTGTTTTATCCCCTTGTCAATTTCAGGTCAAATTGACTGGCACGCCGCGAACCTGAACAAAGTGCAGGCTGGCACTGGAGTGAAGCAGATCTCCCTGGTCTTCTTGTGTTGACCGCTGAGGATACGACCGCCGATTTTCCGCGTCAACAGCCATCTCGGCGGCAGCTCGGTTCGCCGCCCTGTCCTCGGGAAGTGGCGCCGGGGAGTAGGTGACGTCTTCGCTCTTCACCTAAAGGACTCGGGGTTAGAGAACGAGAAACAACTCGGGACCAAATTTGAGACAGGCGAAAGAATCCTTACGATGGCCTTGGTGTCGGCGTTCGGGAGCATCTCAAGAAGATCCGGCGGCGGGTACTCGAGGTGAGACCTCCCCACCGCTGCCGACACCCGGCGCCGCACCTCGGCCTCCGAGGGCAGGGGATCTGCCATCACTGTCCCCACGAAGGGGGCCTTGTCCGGGGTCATCTGCCACATCTGGAGGGCGCGTCGCCTCAGCGGCACAATACCTCTCAAGAGGTACCCGCCGATGACCTCCGCCAGGGACACGTTCTCGGCCCGGAGTCGGCTGAGGGCTTTCCAGGCGTTCTTGAGGAGCTTCTCCTGGAGCCTCTTCTTGGGCCCGTACGCCCACTCGTCGGGCGCCTTCTCGAACCACCGTCCAGTGTACTCCGGGAGGGGGTTCTGGGTGTCGTTCTTGAGGTAGAACCACCAGGGGGTGCCAACCCTTGTTCGAACTCACGAGGGAGCTCGGGATGTAGCCGTCCAACCTCCCCTGCTTCATCTTCAGCACGGCGCACCCGATCGTCGCAGGGGCGCCGCCCTCGGCGGTTTGCAGCACAAACTTGAAGAAATACCTGAAGAGATCCCAATGGGCCTCCATCCCCAGGTATCCCTCGCACAGCGCCACGAACGCCGCCATCTGCTAGACCCCGTTGGGGTTGATGTGATGGAGCTCCAGCCCGTACTCGTTCAGCACGGCCCGGATGAATCTCCCCGCGGGGACGGAAAACCCGCGCTCGTGGAAGGCGACGAAGGAGGCGACGTATCCGGGCGGCGGCTGGGGGAAGTCCTCCATGCCCGGCCTCTTCCACTCTTCGGCCTCCGTCAATGGCGGAAGCAGTCCCTCCTTCACAAGCCCCTCCAGCTGCCGAAGCGTCACCTTCGAACGCTCCCAGGTCGACATCGCAAGGCCACCAGAGGAAGAAGATACTGGCCGAGTGAGGGATTCGATCTCTCACTCCACGGAAGAGTACGAGCGCAGCGGCGGCGGAGGATGCGAGGGGGCGAGCGCAGCGACGGCAAGGGAGATGAAACGCGCGACGGAAGGCGAAAAGTTTGGGATGAAGTAAACCCAAGGCTGCTGCGGCGCAAGGCTATAAAAAGGGCGGAGTGGCGGAGCGGAGCGGCGGCATTAAATGCGCGGTCCCCCCATCTGCGCTGCTGTGACGTGCGCCCGTCGCTTCGTCTGACTTCCTCAAAAGACGCGCCCTCCCCCCACGCGGCGGAAAGACTGGCCGGCGCCTCCACACTCGGCCCACCAACGGTCGAGTAATGGCCCGGCCCAACAAGGTGCATCCCCGACAACCTCCAAGGCAAACTACTCGGGCTCAAAGCCTTAACAAGAGCATTTGCTCTTCTCAAGGCTCGGGAGCTACACCCGGCGGGTGCGCTCGTGCGCCCCCACCGAAAGAATCACGGCTCACCGCTCACTCACTGCAACTGAACCTGGGTGCGAATCTCAAACTCCCCCCAGGCTCGGGGGCTACTGACGAGGGTCTAGATCAGGGGTAACCGATCAGGCCCCTAATCTACGACACGACGCCAACCAACCCTTCAAAAACAAAAGCTGAAGACCCAGATCAAGCAGATCTTCCATATCCGAACAGTCTCAGATTCGCCCGGGGAGTCTCCGCCTCCGAGGAGTCTCCGATTCGCCCGGGGAGTCTCCGCCTCGCCCAACTGGTCCACTCGGCTCCATCCCGCTTTTGCCCATCCCTGGCCGTACCCACTTGGTACTAGCTATGTCAGAATGGGATGGGCGTCGTCCTTCGCCACGGCGGCCACAGGAGCACCCGTCTCATCCGAACAGGAACACTACAGTCCTGGGGAAGGACACATGCACACCCAGGAGGGGACACCTGGAACCCAAAGGGGACACCTGGAGCCCGAGGAGGACACCTGGAGTCCAAGAAGGCACAATACAAGTCAACCACGACCCGAAAGCTACTCGGAGATGTACCCGAGAAGCCCCATACTCCAACCACCCGGGTATGTACGATCCCGGGTCAAACGGAGCGCCCACCCCGTCAACACCTACTCCACGTACGGCTCGGGGCGTAAGGCAGAATTGAAGACCTCGGCGTTGTAATTCCTCTCGTAACTCTCTCTTTTTACCCCCTGCTTCCTTTTCCCCTTGTGACTATAAAAGGGGACCAAGGAAGACCGATGGGGGACGGATGGATGACAATCAACCGATCAACGACACACACACTCGCACCACACCACCGCACAGGGACTTGGGGTCGTTTCCCTCTCCCGACTAGTTTGTATCTCCTACTACAGACTTGAACTCGAGAACACCGGCTCTCACTGGACGTAGGGTGTTACTCTCCGGAGGCCCGAACCAGTATAATCTCCTGTGTCTCTTGAGCCACCATCCGGTGCCCTGACACGCGATCGTAGAAATATTACTTGCCGGCGGTAGAGAACCCCGACAGCAACGGAACCAAACGTGCCCTTAGAAGCCCATTCCCACGCTATGCTGCTGCTGGCAACTTCTCAGAGGCTGGGCCTACAATGTCTAATCCGCAGCCCAAACATTGCGACATGCGAGAGCAAAAGGCAAAAGCGATGCGATGTGCGATCACGCATCCGTTGACTTTTTTTTTTGGAAAGCGCCTTTGGCGCAGCCTTCGTAGGAGGCGAGTGCGAGACGGGGGTTCGAACCCCCGCCGGCAGCATCCCACCCTTGGGAGCTTGCCACCGGGCCACAGGCCCGTCCGCATGCATCCGTTGACTTGCTGCTAGCAATCCACGCATGCAACGCAAACTCATCAAAAGTAAGGCCCTGTTTAGATGGTGGAAACTTGACAAATTTGATGAAAAAAGTTGCCATTGGAAAACATGTTTGTGAGAGGGGGCACGAAAAACATGGTGAAAAAAGTTGCCGATTTCAGTGGAAAGTGAAGTAACTAAACAGGGCCTAAGTAATGATCGAGCAGGGTGCGATGAAGAAAGTGGGAGAAGGGATAGGATTGACTTTGTGCTCGCACCAAAGTCAATCTAGTTAGACAGGGCCCGTAGTTGGGGCATGATGCGACATCCACTAGCTAACACAGCTGGAGGCACACACTCAGCAGCTCAGCATGCAAGAAAAGGCAAACTGTAAATGCCATATACCCTGCGTTGCGTGGCCGGAAAGCTTCAATGATAATGGCTTTGTGTTGTTGAGTTGACATTATCCAAGTTGCAATGCTTGCAGACTCTAGTATATGACACATACTTACCATTTACATATATATAAACCTATCTCGCTCCATGGTAGTGCACGACACAAACGAGAAGCACTAGTTGCATGCATGTCATTATGTCGTCAAACAACAAATCAAAGTGTTGTGCAATGCAAGTAGTACACATCAAGTAGTCAGCATCAGCAATCAAGCAGAAAAACAGCTGAGATTTTTGAAAAAAAAAAAGATTGTCAAGGAGACTTTTGCAGGTCGCTAGTTTAGCACTTGCATGATTGGAACGTTAGCCAGTTTTTCAATTTGTGCCGCCTAGATGAACTGTTGACCCATGCATGCAAGCATGCATTTCCCGCTTGTAGAGTGCTATAGTTTGTTTGCAAAAGTAAAAGGGTAGCACGCACTACTTGTACATGTCTCTCCTACACTGTTGCAACAAATGCAAATTGGAATGTCCTTGAAGTATGGATTCAGGAATTTCACTCGTGATGATCCGGAGGCTCAGTTCGTCTAAACGGCCGTTTAGTCCGTTTAAACAACGTTTAAATAATAAACAGAGGTCACCCGTATCGTTTAGGCCCTAAACGGTAAATTAAATGGTTGGACTGTTTAAAGCCATTTAAACCATTAAAAACCGTCTAAACATAATTGAGTTAAATATGATTAAATGAGCAAAATGACCATTTAGTTTATAATTTATTCAATAGAAGGATTACAACTACTACAATCAACACCGAACTAATTAGCATCATAATCAACACCGAACTAATTAGCATCATAAGTATTTGGTAGAATAGTTACTTTTTACATGTACAAATATGTAGACTTTCTAGCATATTTGACTTTTACGTACATAAATTTGTATATTTTTAGTGTTACTATGCAAAACCGTTTAGTCTATTTAACTCCGTTTAAACGGCCTAAACGCTAAACAAAGGGTGTCCGACTGTTTACCGAGGTAAGCTTAAGGGCTCAATTAGTACAACTTCTAGATCTAGTTTTAACAAAAATGAAATTGTATTGTAAATATATGATTGATTGATGGTAACACAGCAACCAAAGGCCAAGCTTGAAAACGACGATTAATTATTCTTGATGATCGATACACGCGTCACCAAAAACTCGAGAGAAAGCTCAGTGCAGCATCAGTTTTCCTACCAAACTAAATAAAACTGCAGGGGATGATCTGCGAGTGCTACCAAACACAAAAGAGATAGATCGAGTTGCCTATGCTTTGTTTCATAAAAGAAAAAAAAATCCTTATCGAATCTAACAAGTCATGGGACTAATAAGATGCATGGGACTGCACAAGTAGTACATTTGAATATGTGTTGCCTATCATATTGTTCGTGGTTGTTGTAAACCTCCTTCTTCTCTTAACGAAATATGTGCCAAGCACGTTCTCTAAAAAAAAAGATTTACCATGTTGTTGATTTGAAGCTGAAGGGCATGCAACAACTTTGTTCTCCACACCATTTCCGCTACTCAAACTTTATTTTGTTGCTTTTATATTTGCCGACCATTACATAGATGCATGGAGAATAACTTTGCATTGCATGTTCAGTGACGGAAGAGAATTAACAGGTCGGAAATAAATGGGTGTGGGCGGCGAAGAATAAGTTCTTGCACCGAAATGTGGAGTGCCTTTTATGACTTGGCTCTAGCTGGTACACGAATATCTCCTGTCCTGCACAAAGACGATCTGAAGCCTAATTCCATCCATGAAAACCGGCTGGGAAAGAGTATATTCGATTCGATCACATGCACAAGTTTGCCAACTTCCCGCACTGAGGTCGTCAGCAAAGATAGACTAGATTAGTCATTTGGCCTGGGAGCAACCCACTCGGCCACGTCTCTGTCCCCAGAATCCAATCAGACCCAAGCTGGATCCATAGCGCAACAAACGCAGAAAGGCCGAAACAGAGGAGCAAACTCGGAACAGAGAGGAGAGATGGCCAAGGTGCACCCCAAGGCCGTGGCCCCAGAGCCAACAGCAACCACGAGCAGACGTGCGGCGCCACCGCCGGAGGAAGAAACGCGCACGGTGCAGCTGACGGCTTCACCGTCTTCGACGCCAAGGGCGACCTCGCCTTCCGCGTCGACTGCTACGCCTCAGAACGACGGCGCACCGAGGTCGTACTCATGGACGTCGCGGGCAAGCCGCTCCTCACCGTCCGGCGCAAGAGGCTCAGCCTGGCGGAGCACTGGGTCATCTACGACGGCGACGGCACAGCCAGGCCGCTGCTCTCCGTCCGCCGACACATGAGCCTCAGATCGTCCAACAAGACGGTGGCGCACATCAAGCCCCATCATGCCTCCGCTGCGGAGTCGGCCTACGTGGTGGAGGGCTCCTACGGGCGGCGACACGGTGGTGGCGGAGGTCAGGCCGAAGGAGTCGGTGGGGGACGACGTGTTCCGGCTGGTGGCGGACCCTCGCCTGGGCGCGCCCCTCGCCATGGGCCTCGACGAGATGTTCCGCGCGCGCGGCGGCGCAGTTCTGTCGCTGCTGCGGCGGACGACCTGATCGGCGCGGCGTCTAGTTAGGAAAGTACAAACACATAGCCAAGGGGCCCACATGTTCACGGGCAGTTCTAGTAACTTACCGTCCAGACCTTGCTAGCGTCAGCAGAGTTTTAGCTGCAGCAGAGGCTGTCTAGGTCAACCTGCGGCCCAAATATTTTCGGTGCAGCAGATGAGCAAAAAAAACGACCTGATGTAATGCACTTGATGATATAACAGCTGCTTTTAATCTCCCCTGTAAATGGTTGACTTCCGACTAATTCCGATATCAGTTGCAGCAGCCTGCAGAGTGCAGACACATCTTGATCGAGCTATGCATGGGTTCAATTCGGCAAAAGGATTTGTCGTCATCATGCTCTGTAAGTGCCTTATGGAGGGGAGCAAAACTCTATATTCGAGCCCGCCGCTTTCACCTTGTGTCCACACGTACGTACGTGTGATAAATTAAGTAGAATAATATATTTTGATTGATCCATATGCATGTCAACGTGTGAGGAGAGTGAGCTCTGCCCTCTGCGAGCAGCTACCCGAGCACCAAGGGGGCCGGGCCGGCTCCAGTTGTAATTAATTGTGTAAGGAACCTAGCTTCATCTTCTTCTTAATGCAAAGAGGCGACCTCGCGATCTCCTCCTTGCTTTGGGTGCAGCAAGGACGAATATAATATCGCGATTCTTGAATCTTGGACCTGCGTGGATGACGGATCAGATGCATATAGAACGAAGCTTATTGCAAAAACCCCACCACACGTACGCAAGGTACTTCTGTCTGATCGACTATATATGTATGTGCCCACCCCCAAAAATAAAAGAATACAAGCTGATCTCGAGCGGTTCATTTCTAATATGCATCGAATCGATTCGGACATAACAAAATTATTCATTCAGTGAATATATACTTTGCTCATTCCAGCTGTCCATATAAAGGAACAGTAGTATCCAACCAATGTCTTTTTTTTTCCTCCACAACATGTAGAAATAATATAATCCACATGTTTCATTTAGAGAGAAAAATAGCTAAAATGGTCTAACATCATATGGAAGAACAAATGTATCCACAAAGGGTATCTCCTTGAGTACTATTCCATATTTTTAGTTAGCAGTATAATAACCTAAGATGCATGGCGATCCATATCCAGAGGAAGTGGTAGAACTTTGAGGCCTCTAGCAATAAATCATGGAACAGAAAAAAACTGTTCTTCTACGTGCAATGCCTGGCCTGATCGAAGCCCATATGTCTTCAGTTGCTCGACATCACTCAACATTTTAACGCGCCGACAAAAAAAGTGGCACAGTTGACTGCCCAAATTTCAAAGCAGGGACTAGACTAAATTGATACTAGCCTAAAAAAAATTCCAAAAAATCCAAAAAAAATGATACTAGCCTAGCTTCCAATCTTCCGAATCTTCTAAAGTTTATTTGTTGCAACTTGCAACCTCCATATAAGTTCATTTCACTTGAGACAATGCATGCATTTTTGCACCAAGTGTATATAACTGTAAACGACGATGATATAGTTATATATATTAATTGGTGCAGATCCATCATGTAAAGAAATCAAACAATGAATGCATGATATATTACAGGAAAAGAAGATAATAATGCATGGAGAGTGGTTGATCCAAGTATATATGCATCAGCACTTTCATGCGTCAGCAACGACTTGAGAGAACGCTGAAAGTAACAGTATTGCTACCAAACAAATAAAAGGGATAGAGCTGCCACCTTGAACACAATTTCTTTTCTTCTATGGACTGCGTAGGCTACATAGCTTGAGATTTCATACTGTTTATAGAAGGACAAACAAAATTATCGTGTACAGTATGGCAATTAATTGTGTAGTGGTGTAGGTAGCACAACCGGAAATCCGGTCTTTGCCGAGTGCCCGACGCCTGGCCCACGGCAAAGGCCTCTTTGCCGGCCGAGCTTTGCCGTGTGGCTTTTGCCGTGGGCGGCTTTTGCCGTGGGTGAAACAGCCTGGCACACGGCAAAGGAGGGGATTCCGGTAGTGTAGGCAATCTAATAATAGAACAAAAAAAATTCTGTAGGCCCAATTGTGACGGTTACACGGAAATATTTGGGTCAGACATTATGGAATTAGAAAATATATTTGGGGAACTTAAGGACCCAAATAATATCCCATGAAAAGTTCGGAAATCTGAATATGTATTTTGAGAGTTTAAGAGACCGATCTGGCACATGACAAGTTAGGGACAAATCACCCATACAGTTTACTCGAAGAAACTAGCAACCCAAGGAAAAATAGAAAGGTCAAAAGTACTCATGCATTGTCCTTTATAATTGGAGTAATGAATATGAAGTCGACATGGTGGTAAACTGGTAAAGTTACAGGTGCGTGACTCCATCAGGTGGTTAAAATGGTGCGCAGATTGGTGTTTTCTTATAAGAAAAGGACATGTGCTAGCTATAGACTTGTCAAAAAATGCAGCGGGCGAGATTATACCTTACCTTCATCGTTACGTTAAATAATCTATACGCAGGGCCTACATGCACGAGCAGTGCTCATGCATGCTTAATTTTGCTGTTGATGAACTTGTTGCTGAATTTGATGGCAAGAACGACGACTTTAGCTGGCCAAGCTATCCCGTTATCCGAAACTAGCTTTGAAGAATATTTTTTTGCCGACCATATATTATTTTCGGCAACGTATCAGGTGCAAACCAACCTCCCCGTGCAAACTATGCAAACCTCAATCTGGACCACATGATCTTGATCCAAGGTGGGAGGGGGGATTTGCAAAAGGTTTGCATAGTTTGCACGGGGAGGTTGGTTTGCACCTGATACGTTGCCATTGTTTCCGCGTCATCCAGAATAACTTTGGCTCGTGCATGTTCAGAATGAGAGTGGAAAGTGGATGAATCAAGCGCGGCCGGTGTGTGGTAATGGTGTGGGCGGCGGAGAATAAGTTCCCCTCCTGACTCATCTTTTCTTCCACAGCGATGCAAACTATGGATTCGCGCCGGAATAGGAAATAAATATACGTCGAATCAGGAAATGTAAATATTCGCAGGCAGGCAGCCAGCTTCATTCAATTCCGGTGTTGTACTGGATCATCCGGTGAGGAGCTCAAAGATATGGAGGATGGGTCACTTCACCTGGGCAGCAGGGGAGATGGATTTAGCCGACCCCGGGACCGGGAGCAAAGCAATGGATGCGATCCTTTGGCCCACGCGTTAGCTAGCTCATTTCGCGCCGTCTCCTCCGCGTCCGCGCAGCCGCAGCCGCAGCCGCCCACGCACCCAACTCCCGGGCCGAACCCAACCGGCCCCCAGCTGATGCTCGGCCGGCCTGTATAAATTCCTTCCTTCCCCCACGCCTCTCATCTCCAATCAATCCCAAGCTCCAAGGTCCAAGCGCAGCAAACACAGACTAGACTCTACACAGCAAGACCCAAACAGAGGAGAAATCAACCCATCTCTCTCACATCTGAAAGAAAGAGGAACAGAGAAGAGCCATGGCCAAGGTACACCCCAACGCCGTGGCGCCAGAGCCAGCTACAACAACCACCACCAGCAGCCGAGCTGCGGCCGAGGATCACCACGAGCCCCCGACGGTGCTGACGGTGTGGCGCAAGTCGCTGCTCTTCAACTGCCACGGCTTCACCGTCTTCGACGCCAAGGGCGACCTCGCCTTCCGCGTCGACTGCTACGCCTCCGCCCGCCGCCGCGCCGAGGTCGTGCTCATGGACGTCGCGGGCAAGCCGCTCCTCACCGTCCGCCGCAAGAGGCTCAGCCTGGCGGAGCACTGGGTCATCTACGACGGCGACGGCGACGCCGACGCCGCAGCAGGCAGATCCAAGCCGCTCCTCTCCGTCCGCCGCCACGTGAGCCTCAGGCGATCGTCGTCCACCAAGAAGGCGCTGGCGTACGTCACGCCCCTGGCAGCAGCCTCATCATCAGGCGCCTTGGAGTCGTACGTGGTGGAGGGCTCGTACGGGCAGCGGGCCTGCGCGGTGCGCGACGCGCGCGGCGACGCGGTGGTGGCGGAGGTGCGGCGGAAGGAGTCTGTGGGGGAAGACGTGTTCAAGCTGGTGGCGGATCCCCGCCTGGGCGCGCCGCTGGCCATGGGGCTTGTCATCGCCCTTGACGAGATGTTCCGCGCGGCGCGGTCGCTGCTGCGCAGGACATGGTCGGCCTAGATATATAGTAATTATTAGGAAAAGTAGCTACAAATTAAACCCCGGTGTTAATCAAGGAAGGGCCATATATTATCAGGGCCACTTGTGAGCGGCATCAGCAGAGTTTTAGCGTGCTGGCCTGGCTGCTGCATCAGAAAATTCATCAGATGCATTTCATCAGCCAACAATAATGTGCACAAGCGTTAACTCTCTCCATCGATTGATCGATCACTAGCAATCGACGCAAAGCAGACATGAATCGATTCGCTTTTTTCCCCATATGACTGAATTGATTGGACGGTGCGTGATCTTACTATTACCAATTGGAGGCTCCTTTTGAAGCCTCAAGCCACCTAGGATCCTAGGTGGACACTCTAGAAAAAAAGAGAAATCATAGAAATTCTCACAAAAAGCAAAACATCTAGCCATCAATTGAAACACTCAAATCATCATAGCCATTAGATCTATTATATTTTCTAAAAAATTACCAACCTATGTCATTATGAAAATAGCTTAAAGTAACCCCATAATTCTGTATCAAAATTACTCACCTCTGCCATTATATAAAATAAACCAAAGTAACCCCCTAATCTTCATCAAAATTACCCACTATGCCATTATAAACAATATTTACAATGACCTCATAAATTTGCAACTAAATTACCCGATACGAATACCTAAAAATAACTTAAAGTAACCCCTTAATTTACATCTATATTATCCACATATGTAATTATTAAAAATAACATGAGGTAATCCTACATTGGAATCCAAATCACCTTAATTAAAAATATAAACCAATATAAGATTCTAAATCGTGTATTTCATACATTATTGGTATATTATATAGTAATTAAGGTATATACGCATAATGTGTGTTGTCATTTATAAATATATAGAGAAAGTGATGACAATATAAAATTCTACGTTAAAATTATAGTTCAAACTTAGGGTTCATTAAATAAATTCAAGACATACATGTAATGCAAAGTGAAAATTTAAAGATTATAATTGTGTATGAAAATATTATAGAGTAATTACTAACAAAGATCTATCACAATCGGATGAAAATAATAAGTATATATCTATATAGGTATTGTGTTCGAATATTTAAACAAATAAGAGATAGCTCATAATAGTTTGATGTAGTCTTAATTTTTTAATTGGAGACTCCGCATTAGTTTTCACGAGACACGCTAGAAAAAAGACAAATCCTAGAAATACTCACAAAAATCAGAAACGTCAATCATGTAAACTCTAATCATCATAGTCATTGGTCTATTATATTTTTTAAAAAGTTACCTAAAAGTATTCTAAAATAAATCCTAAAAATGTATCTAAATTATCGAGCTATGTCATTATAAAAAATAATTTAAATTAACCCTATAATTTTATCTAATTTACTCATACATATCATTATAAAGGATAATTTAAAATGACATTCAAATTTGCATCTAAGTTACCCACGTATGTTGTTATTAAAGATAACCTAAACTAAACGCCTAAATCTTAATCTAATTATCTTCATGTGCATCCTACCAGAAAGTCCAAAATTAAACTGATATATGATTCTAAATTATGGTAATTTATCATTGTTAACATACAAATAATTAGTTAAGGTATATGCGCATTAGTGTCACCATGTAGACCATTTATACATGTACTAGCAACCTTGCCTGTGCGTTGCTATGGATGAAGACTGTTATATTATTTTTGTAAGCAAGTTAAAGTAATTAACTTACTTTTTCTAATCTGATTGCGGTATACAATGGACTACTCCTAATCCAATCACGGGACAAGATGAAGCATGTCTAATCCGATCATGAGACGTATATGACAGACCGCTGAAACGTTCCTTCCTTTAGAAATAGGTAAAGATATATATATAGATAGAGATAGAGAGGTAGGAGATAAAGATTTATGGATTCCGTTGGGATTCTAATCTAATTAGAAAACCGATGTCGATAGTTAGAACCGTGGTTAGAGTTCGTCTCAATAGGTAGAGCCCACTTGTCAGGACAGAAAAAATAAGGAAGAATCAATCCTTTATTTAGAAATAGGTAAAGATATGTGAGAAGTAATGAAAAATATTGATTTTCATGTTAAATATAATGTATGGAGGCGCGATACAAAATGTAAGAAGTGTGAATATGGATGAAAAAATGTATAGAGTAATTACTAATTAAAAATCAATCACAAATAAAAAAGATAAGTACATATCTATATGAGCATTATGTTGATATATTGACAAAAATGAAAGAGTAGTATGGAAACAATTTTGATTATTAGGAAATAGTTTAATTTTTAATAATTTTAAATACAATATTAGCCGGGAGGACGGGTTGATGGACTAGTGAAGAAAAAGAAGAAGAAGGTGAAAGATGGAATTAAATTCGGTGTTGAGCGGACGCCGTACCACCAGCTGACTAGCTAGCTAGAGTATTACGAATGAAGAAGAATAGAACCATTGATGTGGCATCCGCTAACTGAAGACGTACTTACTTTGTCATGGCAGACTGAAGCCCCAGTTAAGCTACAGGGTTAGTCTAAGAAAATCTGTTTATATGCATAAGTGATGAGACCGAAAAAAGCTTAGTTCATGCATAAAAGCTTGCATAGTGGTATTGTTTGGTGAGTTGACATTTTGATCAAAGTTGCATCATCGCACCTAATATTATATTATACTCTCTGTGTCCGAATTTACTATTTGTTGATATACTGATGGCCGTAGTGGATGCTGCGTGGGTTTTCCATTGACAGTACTCTAACCAGCTTGGATTTGATATGACAGACGATACGATGATGCACCATGCATGTAGGCGCACTAGGTATACTACTTGCATATAGGATATATATATATACATGGGATTTCATTGGTCAAACAAACTACTCTAGTTGTGCAAATTATAAAAGGAATTAATAAGAGTCATCAGGTGATGTGACATCTATTGTGACCATCTATCTGACATCTGTGCATGCTCGTGGAGCAGTAGTGTGCTATAGTCTCGGGATCCCCCCGGTTCAGTTTCCTGTTGTCAAAGGGGCCGGTTAGGATCGGAAATACTGTAGTGGTCTGATTATTGGGCATTATTAGCTCTTGATCTGTCGCCTGCAAAGTTTACATGCTGCGTCCCTGTCTATTGCTTGTCCAATGTACATATGTTGGCCGCCTGATGCATGCATCTATATGCTGCACATACTTGCACCAGAGCAAGCTCGCGGAGCAGCCTCCCGATGCCTTTTGGCAAGCCTAGGGAGCATGCATGTTCCTTTCCTTGGCATGTCAAAGCAGATATCCATATGCACGGTCAGTCTGCAAATGTTGTGAACAGTAGTATGCGCTGCAAACTAGAAGATGACAAGAGAGATCAACCAGTTTGCAGGTGCAAAGCACGCGTGGGGGACAGAGTCGCGTGCGGATTTCTCTTACTGCAAACTTTGTGTTTGTTTGGTAGCCACTGCCGGATGACATGTGTCACGCACTTGAATCGATGAACCGATCGGCTGATCCGTCCGGCCAGGTTGCTTGTTCCCCATTTTTGCTATATGATCGACGATCCGTCCGGGTTCTGAGAATAACATACATACGGATCCAAGATAAAATTGATGAATCCTCCCCTCCATTATCTCCATGTCTCTCTGTTGCATTGGTGTTCCCAGCAAGGGGGACAGCTCGAGCGGCAGCCGCTTACCGTGTTTAGATGGAGGGTGAAGATTTTTTCACCCTCCTTTGACCTCTAATTAGGGGTATTAAATAAAGTCAGTTTACAAAATTACCTCCACAACCTCTGGTAAATTCGCGAGATGAATCTAATGAGGCCTTTGACCGCACGATTCGAGGATGATTACTGTAGCATTACTGTAGCAAATCATGGATTAATTAGGCTCATTAGATTCGTCTCGAAAAGTTACGCTCATCCGTGAAGAGGTTTTGCAAATAGACTTCATTTAGTACTCCATGCAAGAAAGATTTTTTTTTGCAAAATTTTTGTGAACCCCATCTAAACACGGACTTAGCCCTGTTCGCAAGCTAGCGCACACACACCAACTGTGGGTAAACTTGTTCGATCTAACCATGCATGGCCTCAAATCAAGACACGATGGATAATCGTCACGACCTCAAAATGTGTAGCCGCCCCTGCACCGCACCCTCCCCATGATACTCATTCAGCCTATTCTATTGTCTCCGATCCGATCCTGCAGTCTGCCTCTCGAGTATCCATCCCAAGTCTCAAGTTGCAGTGGGTACGCCAAAGCTGGGAGCTCCCCTGCACTGCATGCCGCTAGTGTCCAATGCATCGAATCCGTTCAGAGTTCCGAAAACAACAAAACTATTCATTCTTCGATGCATATTCTACTTCTTTTTTTATTATAGCCGCACATATTATATCCTAACGCATTTTTCTTCAGGTAAGACTATCTCCAACAATCATACCTAAAAGCAAGACCTATTTACACCAAAAGAGTCACGCACAGTACAAACACCGAGCACTCAAAATTTACCCTCTCCAACAGCCGACGCAAAACCAGAGTCATCCTCTCCCTCTCTGCGCGCCGGCCGTCTCCTCCCCCGAGTTCCTCCTCGCGCGGAGGCGAGCTCCCCGCGCGCCGACCTGCTCCTCCCCCGGGCCTCTCCGCCGTCGCCTCGGGCCGCGTTGAGGCCGCCGCTGCCGTGCTCCTCCGCTCCTGCGCGCGCGAGCAGGCGAGCTCCCCCACGCGTGGCGGCGCCACAGGGTGAGCTCGCTCACCGGGGACGGCGGTGCAAAGGCCTCCGCGGGAGCTCCCTCGCCGGCGAGGGGCGGTGCTGGGCTGAGGTGAGCTCGCCCGTCGGGGGAGCGCCCTTGGACCCGTCCTCGACCTCAAGCGCTGACATGGCCAGAGGAAGAAGAAAGGAAGGCCCCTCCTCCGCCGACGCCTCGCCGCAGGCCACTTCCTCCGCCGACGCGCGCGACGAGGCGGGGGGCGGAGGCCCCACGCACGGAGAAGTGCGTTGCCTGGCGAAGACAACGCTTTTTTGCGTTGCCGTCCTATGGGAAGGCAAAATGGATCGCTCCTTTGTGTCTTCTGTTGGAGGCCAGTTTTGTTACCCAAAACACTGTTCGCGACCAAGTTTGCGTTTGGGGTGTATTGTTGGAGACAGTCTAACAAGAGTAGTAAGAGATAAAATGTTTTAAATAGGGAGACCTAACATCTGAATAACGTCTCCGCGAAAGATATCTAATTATCTGGACCTTAGCTTATTATTACAAGTATAATATGCCCGCAAGGGCGATAGACCTGAACATTTGTGGCTTGGGTTGAGTCTAATGGGTTTTGGCCCGTCCACTATGCTTAATAGCTTAATAGAATGGGCATGTGCATAATAAACGAAGTCCGAATAATTTTTTCTTGGTCCGAGCCCGGTCCAAACTATTTAAATCAATTATTTTTCTATTGAAAAAGGCCGAGAAGCCCGAGCACGACAAGGGCTCGACCTAAAATGGAGACCCGTAGCCGCCAATGGAACGAGCATGGACTTTTAAGGCCTGAAGAAACCGGGCTTTTTTTCGACCTGGCCCGAGCCTAGTCTTACCCTCAGGTCTAGGGCGATCCCTGCATGGAGCAATTGTTTCATCTCAAGCCTGCACCTTTGCCCGAAATTGAAGTGCACCGCATCTTTAGACAAAAATAATTAGGACTAGTATGCAACTAGACCATGCAAGTTGGAAACATATAGGCATGGAGTTCAGGAAAAAAATTTGCTTGTCAACAGATGATGAGGCTATTATATTGAAGGGATCAATTCAATCATTTATGATCATTTCATATCATAACAAAAAAATCATCTTGTAAATAAAATAAGTTTATGAACAACAATAACGGACGGAAGTAGGTAGCAGTACTACTAGCAAGAGCTTTCTATATATATGCCAGATTGCATATACTATTGTTCAAATAATTCTAGTGCTGGGTAATAATTAAGCTAATATAAGATGGGTCGACATAGTACGGATCGATATCCGGAGAAGGAAATAGAATTTTGAGGGCTCCACCAATAATCAATCATGCAGCAGAAAAACAACCAGTAATCATCAGTCTAGGAGGAAGTGCCTTCTCTCTTGTCCATGTCTTCTATTGTCAGTATAACCACAAAAAAGATTTCATGCACCATAGGAAACAAAGCAATTAATCTTTTAAAACAATTGGCCCATGCGGGAGCACTTGTTTATAAATTACAGTAGTAAACACAATACACTATTTAGAGAATAGACCAATCGTGGGAACGCGGTAAAAACATGGGAATCTGCAGCAGATATGTCCGGATAGGCCATGCATAGCCGTCGTTCGATCAATATGTAAAAGGAAACCAAGAAAGAAAATATAGAATGGACTGAAGGAATTCAAATCGAACGCTAGCTAGCTAAGGTTGATTCATGATAAGCAATACAGAAGACAAAGGGAGGACGATAACGAATAGATGGAATCCAAGTATGTTCCGGCATGTGCTCTGCTCCATAGTGGTGCAGACCATACACGCGTCCACGAGGAGTCGAGAGAAAGCTGAAAGGATCATCCATGTTCCTTGACCAAATTAAAGGCAACTAGCTACTGTCCTGCTGCTGCATGGAATATAATCGGATCTTTGATATAGAGTGGACCAATGCAATGCAAAACAAAAAGGAGTTGCACATGGCACCCTCCCACACACACACACACACACACACATATTTTCCTTTCTTATCTGGACTCAACTTTTTATTCAGAAAAATCTGGAGTCACCAAGCTAGTACGTGGTCCTTGACCTACGTCCCATACTAACTGTTGGGAGATTTCAAATTAATTCTTATGTTTACTGTTGCAGTTTTGGTTGCTTAGAAAATGACGATTTTAGTGGAGATAGCTAGGCAATTGTAGGATAAAAAATTCTCCCGCACCATCCATAATACAGTACTATTTTCTTTTGGGATATATTATCTTGGAAGTAAGTGATTCATTCCTGTGAGAGTATATGTTTGATGTGAATGTTTGTAAGTAATTTTGTGCGTGGGTGCAGAAACGGCATTACATGTGCATGGGGCCGGGTACTGTAGAAGCAGTAGTAGGCGTGCGATGGTCTTTGCTGACCCCTGTTGCTTTGGAGGCAACCAACAAAGGCTTTGCATTCCTCCTTATCTCAAACCTACCCCTTTTTGCCGACCATTTCTGCCCTGCGTTATCGAGAATCACTCTCTGCATGTTCAATTAATTAAGGAGTATTTAGGGCATGTTTGATCCATGTGCTAACGAGTGAAAGTGCTAAACCTTAGCACTAGCACCTTCAAAAAAGGGTGCTTAAAGTCTAATGCTAAACTTTAGCCAAGACTCAAAAATCTTAGCAAAGGAGAAAAAGCTAAGGGGTGCTAAAGTGTTTAGTGCTAAACTTAAGCACCTCCAAACAGGCCCTTAGCATAAGAATATCCTTCCTGATCAGGCCTTGGTGTTTCAGGCCATCCCCAACCCAATGACTAGGATAATTTCTAAAGTATTAAACACCATGCCAACTAAGCAAAAATATGATCAGATGTTGGCGTTTCAGGCCATCCCCAACTCAATGACTAGGATTTTTTGATGACATGGCATCAAATTTATAAAGAGAGAGAATGAACCGGTTTCATCTAGATGAGACCCTGTATGCCCGCATACCAACTCTTGTTGAGTCATGAAATTAAATGCTATGGGGTGCCTATGAAACGAGTCATGAAATTAAATTCTATGGGTTGCCTATGAAACCACAAAATAAAACTATCTATTAGAGAGTTAGTTTGAAGGATTATTTTATTGTTTTGTTGTTTATGTGTCTACCTTGAAAACATAACATAAAACCTACGACTGGGATTGGCCGCAGTAGAATTTGAGTTGGGATAGCCTCATGCAGCAGCAGTACCGTTCGTACCGTACGTGTGAGGTCAGCCAGCCGGTGATTTGTCACTTGTCCCGAAACCACCAAACCCCCAGACACCTACGACCACTCGCATAAATTCCCCCCAACTCCTCTTTCCACCACCTCCAATAGTCCTCCAATCCAAGGAACCAATCTCCACACCGGCGGCCCAGAGCAATCAAGCACACAAGCAAAGGCTTCACCTCAATCTATCGCCAAACGAACAAGAAAAGAAATGCCCAAGGTGCACCCCGACGCCGCCGATCCAGAGCAGCCGCCTCCACCGGTTGACGAGCCGCCCACGGTGCAGCTGACCGTGTGGCGCAAGTCGCTGCTCTTCAACTGCCACGGCTTCACCGTCTTCGACGCCAAGGGCGACCTCGCCTTCCGCGTCGACTGCTACGCCTCCGCCCGCCGCCGCGCCGAGGTCGTGCTCATGGACGTCGCGGGCAAGCCGCTCCTCACCCTCCGCCGCAAGAGGCTCAGCCTCGCGGACCACTGGGTCATCTACGACGGCGACGCCGATGCCGACGCCGCGGCAGGCAAATCCAAGCCTCTGCTCTCCATCCGCCGCCACGTGAGCCTCAGACGAGCGTCGTCCAAGAAGGAGCTGGCGCACGTCACGTCGCTCGCGGCGACCACCTCGTCGTACGTGGTGGAGGGCTCGTACGGGCGGCGGGCCTGCGCGGTGCGCGACGCGCGCGGGGACGCGGTGGTGGCGGAGGTGCGGCGGAAGGAGTCGGTGGGCGACGACGTGTTCCGGCTGGTGGCGGATGCGCGGCTGGGCGCGCCGCTGGCCATGGGGCTCGTCATCGCCCTGGACGAGATGTTCGGCGGCGGCCGTGGCTCGGCGCGGTCGTCTCTGCTGCGGAGGACATGGTCAGCGTAGCGGCAACGCCTACTAGTGCCAAGGGAAGGGAGGCAGCCCCACATGTACAGACGTCTCTAGCTACACTGCACAGTAGGATCGGAGCGGAGTACACACACACAGATCCCAAACAGCTTGTGAGCCTGCGGCAGCCGAGTTTTTGCAAAGCAGAGCAGCCTCTGCCTCTTGCCTCTAGCTAGTTTTTCTCAGTTGTACAGAGTGAGCAGACACACCGTCTCCTTAGATTTTTGTTCCTCCAGGATTAATAATGTTTTGAGCTTCAGTTTGTTCATTCAGCTTTCAAATTCAGAGGAACAGATAATAAGAAGCGGTTCCATATACATATATATACTCTGAGCTTGTGTTGGCTACTTCCTTTCCATTTCCATCCAAACCAATCTAAACGTATTCATTTGCCGGTCTCATTATCGCTTCAGTTCGCCTAACCCAAGAAGAGAAGCAGCCCGGTCGGGCTATGACAGATACAGACCTTCCCCTACATGCACGAAAAGGACAGATACAGACCTGCTGTGACATGGTCAGATGGCAGTTTATTCATGCAACCGATTATGCTGCACACTGATTGACTGTCGCGGCGACTACTTCTGATGAATCAGCAATTATTAATTTCCCATCATAGATCACGCTGAATGGAATTTGTGCTCTGTCTAGATCTCTACACTATAGGTTGGCAAAATCTCATTTGACAAAGAAATACGAGGATTACTACTACAGTGATATTGACTGACGGGCAGTGAATTTCTTTGTTCTCGGCCACATTGTCACATTCAGTTGGCGAACTTTTGCCCTTTTTCTCTAGCATAGCAGAAATGGGGGAACTTCTCAGGAAAGTCAAGGTGTGTGCACTTTTGTTGCCTAACAAACATTAATTCTCCTGCAAGCATGTCCTTGTGTTCATGATTATAACCAAGGACGACGCAGCTTATTATTAGACAATTGTGCAAATTTGTGCACTTGTCGTAGCTTCGGGGTTACCCATTCACAACGAAATATTTGTCGCAATTGACTTTTTATCCTGATTTTAGCCAATCGTCTTATTCAAGATATTGTGTGCATATAATTCTTTTGTTTGTGATTTATTTTATTATTATATTTATTTTAGTGTGACTTATTGACGAGGGTCTGGATTAGGGGTACCCAATCAAGCCCTTAACCCGGGTCCTCACGATAATCCACCCCTCAAAAGCAAAAGCCGAAGACCCAAATCAAGCGGATTCTCCATGCCCCGACGGCTCGGAGGTCGCCCGACGAGTCTCCGATTCGCCCGAGGAGTTCTCCGCCTCCGAGTGGTTCCCCGATTCGCCCGAGGAGTTCTCCGCCCCCGAAAGGCTCTCCGATTCGCCCGGGGAGTTCTCCGCCTCCGAGGAGTCTCTGGCTCGCCCAGCCAGACTACTCGGCTTCGTTCCGTCCCGGCCCATCCGGTGCCGTACCCACTTGGTACCCGCCGTGCCAGAGCGTGATGGGCGCCCGTCCTTTGCCACGGCAGCCACAGTGGCGCCCGTCTCGTCCGAACAGGAACGCTACAGTCCTGGGAGAAACGCATGCGCAACACCGGGCGCCCAAGGACGACCCCAGGCGCCCAAGGACGACACCTGGAGCCCGAGGAGGACACCTGGAACTCCCGAAGGCCCAAAGCAAGTCAACCACGACCCAGAAACTACCCGAGAGCCTACCCGAGAAGTCATCTACATCAACCACCCGGGATGTACGATCCCGGGTCCGGCGGGGCGCCCACTCCGTCAACACCTGCTCCCCGTACGGCTCGGCGCGCGGCGCAAGCTAAAGGCCTCGGGGGCAGTAACTCCCCTTGTAATTTTCTTCTTTCTTACCTCCCGCTCCCTTCTCCCCCTTGAGACTATAAAAGGGGCCGAAGGGACACCGGTGTGGGGACAGAGGGACAACAGACGAACATTCGAACACAGGACGAACAGAACACCCATTCACACGAACACAGGGACTTGGGACCCTCTCCCTCTCCCGACCAGTTTGTACCCCTACTACAGACTTGGACTTGAGAACATCGGCACTCACTGGACGTAGGGTGTTACTCTCCGGAGGCCCGAACCAGTCTAAATCCCCTGTCTCTTGAGTCACCATCCGGACCCTGACACGCGATCGTAGAAATTTACTTGCCGGCGGTAGAGAACCCCGACAGTTGGCGCGCCAGGTAGGGGCCTTTTCGCGTGTCACGACATTCCACCAGGGCCCGGATGGCCCACGGCGGCGTCTCGCTGATGCCGGGCGATCACCTGCGGTTCGGCTCCCTCGACTTCGTCTTCAGCAGGTCGGTGGAGCCCATCATCGGGGCTACCTTCGTGCGCCCCAAGCTCGCCTGCGACGACGGCGACAAGACGATCCACGACAAGGAGCTCAAGCCCTCCCGCGCCACCACGGGAGCCACCGCCTACGTCCTCGACCTGCTCGGTGGGGACCTGGCGGCCGCCCTGGGACGGAGCCCGTCCCAGGAACGCTTCCGCAACATCTCCTACATGCTCACCAACCTCGCCCTCCAAGTTGGAGGGGAAGAGCAGCTCCCCTGGGACGAGTTCATCGACTGCTACAACGCCATGTACCCGGAGGGACAGCCAGGCCTGCCACGCGATCCGGCGGTCGCCCCAACACCGACGGAGTCTAACCCCTGCATCACGCCAACCTCTGAAGGCGCGGCGGGCGAGCAAAGCTCGTACCCGCGATTGAGATGGGCTCCGCCGAACTTCGACCCTTCCCGGGAGTGCTTCATGTGTCACACCCCGGAGGGGGACGTACAGTCCGCGAGCAGCTCCACCAGGGAGGAACCCCGCCAAGCAGCACAACCTCCAAACGGCCCCGCGGGCGATGCCCGGTGGGTCAGGCTGCAAGAACTCGACGAGGCGCAGCGACAACTCGAGGCCGAGCGTCAGCAACTCCACCACGAGCTCGGGAGACACGCGGACGGAGGAGCCGCTCGCGCGCATGCACGGGACGTGCAGCAGCGCATCGTCAACGACGGCAACAACGCTAACGACGCTCCAATCTTCGGACGGACGTCCCAGAACCTCGCGGCAGCCGCCGTGCTGCTCCGCGGCCATCCTGAACCGGCGACCCTCGAAGACCGGCGGCTCCATCAGCAGCTCCGCGCGCTCCTGGAAACCGCAGCAGTCCAGCAGGCGGAAAGCTCCGCCTCACGCCAGCGAGCTCCCCGGGAGCCCGATCGAGAGCACTCCGTACATCATCACGGGGCCGTAGCAGACGGAGGCGCCAGAGGCGGAAAGCTCCGCCTCACGCCAGCGAGCTCCCCGGGAGCCCGATCGAGAGCACTCCGTACATCATCACGGGGCCGTAGCAGACGGAGGCGCCAGACGACGGGACGAGCATCATGAGCACCGCCCACGCCGGGCCTACAACAGGCGGCGCGGAGGCCGCTACGACAGCGGCGAGGACCGAAGCAGGAGTGCGTCACCTGACCCCAGGGGGCCGCGTGCCTTTGGACCTCGCGTCCTCGGCGCTCAGGTCCCTCCGCGCTTCCGAGCTCCCACGACGGTGCCCAAGTACGACGGGGACACAAACCCCAGCGTCTGGCTGGAGGACTACCGGCTCGCGTGCCATGCGGGCGGGGCGCAAGACGACCACTTCATCATCAAAAGTCTTCCACTCTACCTCGCTGACTCAGCTCGGACATGGCTGGAGCACCTCCCTGCAGGCAGGATCGACAGCTGGGCGCAGTTGCGTGATGCCTTCATTGGCAACTTCCAGGGCACCTACACTCGTCCTGGGAACCCCTGGGATCTACGCAACTGCCTCCAAGGGGCGGATGAGAGTCTGCGCGACTACATCAAGCGCTTCTCCAAGCGCTGCACCGAGCTGCCGAACACCGCCGACACCGACGTTGTCTCAGCGTTCCGGTTCGGAACCACCTGCGCGACCCTCATCCACGAGTTAGGACGCAAGAAGCCGCGAACCATCCGGGAGCTCCTCGACATCGCCACCGACTACGCTGACGGAGAAGACGCAGTCGCCGCGACCCTTGATCGGCCTCAGGGCAAGGGCAAGCAGTCGGGGGCGGCCGGCGAAGGCCCCTCTGCACAGCCCGACAAGAAAAAGAAGAAGGACAAGCGGCGACGTGACGGCGGCATGGTGGCGGCGGCCGAGCGGAAGCCTACCAAGCCCAAGGGCAACGCGCCGAAGGATCACTTCGAGAAGCTCCTCGAGGCGCCTTGCACCAACCACGAGGGCCCCGTCAAGCACGCCCTGAAGGACTGCAAGCTCATGAAGAGCTTCCTCGCCGGCACTCTGAAGAAGAGACCCCATGAGAATCAAGATGGGGCCAGAGGCCCGAACGACGACGAAGGATACCCCAGGGAGGACGGCGCAGTCCTGATGATCATTGGGGGATCGGCGGCCTGCCCCTCGAGGCGCGACGAGAAACTGATCCGGCGAGAGGTTTGCCACACGGAGCCCGTGGTGCCCTCCTACCTAAGGTGGTCCGAGGCCCCGATCACTTTTGATCGCTCCGATCATCCCGACCATGTCCCACAACCTGGAAGGTACCCGCTCGTGGTGGCTCCTCTCTTCGGGACGAAACGCGTCCACAAGGTACTAATGGACGGCGGGAGCGGCCTCAACATCCTCTACGCCGAAACTCTCGACGAGATGGGGATCTCGCGGTCCCGGCTTCGGCCATCCGCGGCGCCGTTCCACGGGGTTGTCCCCGGGGCGGACGCAATGCCGCTCGGGCAGATCGATCTGCCCGTCACGTTCGGGACTCCACGGAACTTCCGCAGAGAAACCCTCACTTTCGAAATGGTGGGATTCCCTGGGACGTATCACGCCATCCTCGGGAGGCTTGCATACGCAAAGTTCATGGCTGTCCCGAACTATACGTACCTCAAACTAAAGATCCCCGGACCCAAAGGTGTCATCACCGTGGGGACTTCGTTTGAGCATGCGTTCGCCTGTGAAACCGAGTGCTTCCAATTCGCGGAGGAGCTCGTCCAGTCCAAGAAGCTCACCGCTGAGCCTTCGCCCAGGGACCCGGATATCCCCGAGACCTCCAAGCATGCTGCGTGCTCCTTCGAGCCAGCCAAGGACGTCAAGGAGGTTGCCGTGGCCAACGATGGTCGCACCCTCCGTGTCGGGACGGCGCTCGATCCTAAATAGGAAAGCGCCCTCGTCGACTTTCTCCGCGCAAACCTCAATGTGTTTGCATGGAAGCCCTCGGACATGCCGGGGATTCCAAGGGAAGTCGCCGAGCACAAACTTGATATTAAGCCTGGCACGCGACCGGTCAAACAGAGGCTTCGACGGTACGACGAGGACAAGTACAAAGCCATCGGCGAAGAGCTCAAAAAGCTCCTTAGCGCCGGCTTCATTAGGGAAGTGTACCACCCCGAGTGGTTAGCAAACCCTGTCCTTGTAAAAAAGAAGAATGGGAAATGGAGGATGTGCATTGACTATACCGGCCTTAACAAGGCATGTCCAAAAGACTCCTTCCCTCTTCCGCGCATAGATCAGGTGGTCGACTCCACCGCGGGGTGCGAAACCCTCAGCTTTCTCGATGCGTACTCCGGGTACCATCAGATCGCGATAAGCCTGGCCGACCAGCTCGCAACATCGTTCATCACGCCTTACGGCACCTTCTGCTATTTGTCGATGCCATTCGGGCTGAAAAACGTGGGCGCTACGTTCCAAAGATGCATGCGTCGCGTCTTTGGCGACTTAATCGGCCGACTGGTCGAGGCGTACGTTGACGATATAGTAGTAAAATCCAAGCGCACTGGCGACTTGGTCCCCGACCTCGCGGCTGTCTTTGAAAAGCTCCGGCTGAACAAAGTAAAGCTCAACCCCGAGAAATGCGTTTTCGGGGTCCCGAGAGGCATGCTCCTCGGCTTTATCGTATCGGAACGAGGCATCGAGGCCAACTCCGAGAAGATAACTGCCATCACCGACATGGGGCCGATCCAGAACGTCAAGGGGGTCCAACGCGTCACGGGATGCTTGGCCGCGCTCAGCCGTTTCATCGCCCGACTCGGGGAACGGAGCCTGCCCTTGTACCGACTGCTCAAGAAGTCGGATCACTTCGTCTGGAACGCCGAGGCGCAGCAGGCCCTCGACTCGCTTAAGGCATCGCTCAAAAATCCGCCGATCCTGACCGCCCCGGCGGAAGGAGAGCCCATGCTGCTCTACATCGCGGCGACCACTCATGTGGTAAGCACCGCCCTCGTCGTCGAGCGCGATGAGCCCGAGAAGATCCAAAGGTACAACGCCCCGTCTACTTTATCAGCGAGGTCCTGTCCGACACCAAGGTACGCTACCCCCAGATCCAAAAGCTGGTCTACGCTATCCTGATCACCAAACGGAAGCTCCGGCATTACTTTGACGCCCACCCCATCACGGTGGTGTCAAAGTATCCACTCGGCGAGGTGATCCAGAACCCCGAGGCCGAGGGGAGGATAGCCAAGTGGGCGCTCGAGCTGATGGGCAAGAACGTCACCTACGCCCCTCGGGACGCCATCAAGTCACAAGCACTGGCCGACTTCATCGCCGAGTGGACCGAGGCCCAGACTCCCCCGACCTCCATCGAACACGAAACGTGGGTCATGTACTTCGACGGATCGCTCATGAAGGAGGGAGCCGGTGTCGGCCTCGTCTTCGTCTCGCCTCTGGGCGTGCGCATGGAGTACATGGTCCGACTGCACTTCTCGGCCTCCAACAACGCCGCCGAGTACGAAGCCCTCATCAACGGACTCCGTATCGCCCTCGAGCTCGGCATACGGCGTCTCGAGATCCGAGGTGACTCGGAGTTGGTCGTCGACCAAGTGATGAAGGAGTCGAGCTGCGTCAGCCCCAAGATGGCCGCCTACTGCCGGGCGGTCCGCGAGCTGGAAGACAAGTTCCTCAGCCTCGAGCTCAAACACGTCCAACGACGACACAACGAGGCGGCCGACACCCTTGCCAAGGCGGCCTCCAACCGGAAAGCCTGTCCCCCATGGAGTGTTTGCCAAGGACCAGCACGCCCCCTCCATCCGACTTGACGACGAACCACCCGAACCTCCAACGCAGAAGGAAGCAGAAGTGATGGAGATCGACGCAGCACCAGGGCCCAACCTCGAGGATCCCGACTGGAGGATTCCGCTCCTTGAGTGGACCGTGCAGGGCAAGCTCCCCTCCGACAAGACCGAGGCTCGGCGGATCGCTCGCTGGGCCAAGACCTTCACGCTCATCGAGGGAGAGCTTTACCGGCGAGGCACCTTTGGCGTCCTAATGCGCTGCATCCCGATCGACCAGGGCAAGGAATTGCTAAGGGACATCCATGCAGGAGCGTGTGGACACCATGCCGCGCCAAAGACACTTGTCGGGAAAGCTTTCCGGCAAGGGTTCTACTGGCCAACCGCGGTGGCCAATGCCAAGGACATCGTGCGCAGCTGCGAAGGCTGTCAGTTCTACGCAAGGCAGACTCACCTCCCGGCGCAAGCCCTACAGACCATCCCCATCACTTGGCCCTTCGCCGTGTGGGGTTTGGATCTAGTCGGGCCACTGAAGAGAGCACCCGGGGGCTTCACGCACCTCCTCGTCGCCGTCGACAAGTTCTCCAAATGGATCGAGGCAAGGCCCATCAGACGGGTTCGCTCACAAGAGGCTGTCCAGTTCTTCACCGACATCATCTACCGCTTCGGGGTCCCGAACGTGATCATCACCGACAACGGCACTCAGTTCACAGGCAAAAAGTTCCTCAACTTCTGCGACGACAACAACATCCAAGTGGACTGGGCCGCCGTCAGCCATCCCAAAACCAACGGACAGGTGGAGAGAGCCAATGGCATGATCTTGCAAGGACTGAAGCCACGAATCTTCAAACGCCTCGAGAAGTTCCGAGCAAGGTGGGTCGCAGAGCTCCCGTCGGTCCTCTGGAGCTTGCGAACCACTCCAAGTCGAGCCACTGGCTGCACGCCCTTCTTCATGGTGCACGGGTCCGAGGCGGTCCTCCCAACTGACCTCGACTACGGCAGCCCAAGAGTTCGTGCCTACGACGACGAAGGGAATCAAGCCTCCCTGGAGGACGCCATCGACCAGCTAGATGAAGCACGCAGCATCGCACTACTCCACTCGGCCAAGTACCAGCAGGCTCTACGGCGATACCACGACCGCAACATTCGAAGTCGGGCCTTTCAAGTCGGCGACCTCGTCCTCCGACGAGTTCAGAGCAACCGCGGCCGCCACAAGCTATCGCCGCCATGGGAAGGCCCCTACATCGTCGACCAAGTCCTCCGCCCGGGGACTTTCAAGCTCAAGGACGCGGACGGCCAAGTCCTCACGAACGCTTGGAACATAGAGCAGCTACGTCGCTTTTACCCTTAAAAGTACCTGTACTTTTCGTGCGCGATAATAATCAAAGTACTGCGCTGTTCCGAGTACTCTATTCGCATACGGTCGTTTTCCGAAATGTACCCTGCGAGTTCCCAAAGCTAAGCGGCGGGCGACCCCTTCCCTGTGCAGGATCGCCCACCACTCGGGGGCTCCACCCGGGGCCCAGTGCCCCTCCTTTTTTCACAAAAATTCGACAAGTGATCGCTCTCGTGCGCGATCAAGCGGTATACTGTTGCGCTTGCGAGAAAGAAACATCGGCTCGAGGGGCTTTGTGACCACGCTTATCCAAGTTTCGAGCGTTTACGCCCCTGCGGCTACGGCGCTAACTTGCGGGCAAAGTCCAAATCCTCGGACCGACGTCTTTTTTCCCGAGAAGCAATAAAGGAACCGCCTCGACTAGTTGCCGCTTGCAGCATATCGATCTGCTGCTTGTCATTCTTCGAATATTCCGAAACCGCTCGGGGGCTACGAGTCCGAGTGCCCAAACTCCCGAGTTCCTACGCCCCGGCGGCTACGGAACAGAGTCCGACGGGCAGGCCCCCGCGCCTTTCCATCTCGACCCACGACCCCCAAAAGCATTCGGAAGAAAATGAAAAATGACAAACAACAGATAAAAACACGAGCAACAA
>CM014277.1:2474356-2489301 GCA_004135705.1 Alloteropsis semialata | reverse complement strand
CGCGGCCATCCTGAACCGGCGACCCTCGAAGACTGGCGGCTCCATCAGCAGCTCCGCGCGCTCCTGGAAACCGCAGCAGTCCAGCAGGCGGAAAGCTCCGCCTCACGCCAGCGAGCTCCTCGGGAGCCCGATCGAGAGCACTCCGTACATCATCACGGGGCCGTAGCAGACGGAGGCGCCAGACGACGGGACGAGCATCATGAGCACCGCCCACGCCGGGCCTACAACAGGCGGCGCGGAGGCCGCTACGACAGCGGCGAGGACCGAAGCAGGAGTGCGTCACCTGACCCCAGGGGGCCGCGTGCCTTTGGACCTCGCGTCCTCGGCGCTCAGGTCCCTCCGCGCTTCCGAGCTCCCACGACGGTGCCCAAGTACGACGGGGACACAAACCCCAGCGTCTGGCTGGAGGACTACCGGCTCGGGTGCCATGCGGGCGGGGCGCAAGACGACCACTTCATCATCAAAAGTCTTCCACTCTACCTCGCTGACTCAGCTCGGACATGGCTGGAGCACCTCCCTGCAGGCAGGATCGACAGCTGGGCGCAGTTGCGTGATGCCTTCGTTGGCAACTTCCAGGGCACCTACACTCGTCCTGGGAACCCCTGGGATCTACGCAACTGCCTCCAAGGGGCGGATGAGAGTCTGCGCGACTACATCAAGCGCTTCTCCAAGCGCTGCACCGAGCTGCCGAACACCGCCGACACCGACGTTGTCTCAGCGTTCCGGTTCGGAACCACCTGCGCGACCCTCATCCACGAGTTAGGACGCAAGAAGCCGCGAACCATCCGGGAGCTCCTCGACATCGCCACCGACTACGCTGACGGAGAAGACGCAGTCGCCGCGACCCTTGATCGGCCTCAGGGCAAGGGCAAGCAGTCGGGGGCGGCCGGCGAAGGCCCCTCTGCACAGCCCGACAAGAAAAAGAAGAAGGACAAGCGGCGACGTGACGGCGGCATGGTGGCGGCGGCCGAGCGGAAGCCTACCAAGCCCAAGGGCAACGCGCCGAAGGATCACTTCGAGAAGCTCCTCGAGGCGCCTTGCACCAACCACGAGGGCCCCGTCAAGCACGCCCTGAAGGACTGCAAGCTCATGAAGAGCTTCCTCGCCGGCATTTTGAAGAAGAGACCCCATGAGAATCAAGATGGGGCCAGAGGCCCGAACGACGACGAAGGATACCCCAGGGAGGACGGCGCAGTCCTGATGATCGTTGGGGGATCGGCGGCCTGCCCCTCGAGGCGCGACGAGAAACTGATCCGGCGAGAGGTTTGCCACACGGAGCCCGTGGTGCCCTCCTACCTAAGGTGGTCCGAGGCCCCGATCACTTTTGATCGCTCCGATCATCCCGACCATGTCCCACAACCTGGAAGGTACCCGCTCGTGGTGGCTCCTCTCTTCGGGACGAAACGCGTCCACAAGGTACTAATGGACGGCGGGAGCGGCCTCAACATCCTCTACGCCGAAACTCTCGACGAGATGGGGATCTCGCGGTCCCGGCTTCGGCCATCCGCGGCGCCGTTCCACGGGGTTGTCCCCGGGGCGGACGCAATGCCGCTCGGGCAGATCGATCTGCCCGTCACGTTCGGGACTCCACGGAACTTCCGCAGAGAAACCCTCACTTTCGAAATGGTGGGATTCCCTGGGACGTATCACGCCATCCTCGGGAGGCCTGCATACGCAAAGTTCATGGCTGTCCCGAACTATACGTACCTCAAACTAAAGATCCCCGGACCCAAAGGTGTCATCACCGTGGGGACTTCGTTTGAGCATGCGTTCGCCTGTGAAACCGAGTGCTTCCAATTCGCGGAGGCGCTCGTCCAGTCCAAGAAGCTCACCGCTGAGCCTTCGTCCAGGGACCCGGATATCCCCGAGACCTCCAAGCGTGCTGCGTGCTCCTTCGAGCCAGCCAAGGACGTCAAGGAGGTTGCCGTGGCCAACGATGGTCGCACCCTCCGTGTCGGGACGGCGCTCGATCCTAAATAGGAAAGCGCCCTCGTCGACTTTCTCTGCGCAAACCTCGATGTGTTTGCATGGAAGCCCTCGGACATGCCGGGGATTCCAAGGGAAGTCGCTGAGCACAAACTTGATATTAAGCCTGGCACGCGACCGGTCAAACAGAGGCTTCGACGGTACGATGAGGACAAGTACAAAGCCATCGGCGAAGAGCTCAAAAAGCTCCTTAGCGCCGGCTTCATTAGGGAAGTGTACCACCCCGAGTGGTTAGCAAACCCTGTCCTTGTAAAAAAGAAGAATGGGAAATGGAGGATGTGCGTTGACTATACCGGCCTTAACAAGGCATGTCCAAAAGACTCCTTCCCTCTTCCGCGCATAGATCAGGTGGTCGACTCCACCGCGGGGTGCGAAACCCTCTGCTTTCTCGATGCGTACTCCGGGTACCATCAGATCGCGATAAGCCTGGCCGACCAGCTCGCAACATCGTTCATCACGCCTTACGGCACCTTCTGCTATTCGTCGATGCCATTCGGGCTGAAAAACGCGGGCGCTACGTTCCAAAGATGCATGCGTCGCGTCTTTGGCGACTTAATCGGCCGACTGGTCGAGGCGTACGTTGACGATATAGTAGTAAAATCCAAGCGCACTGGCGACTTGGTCCCCGACCTCGTGGCTATCTTTGAAAAGCTCCGGCTAAACAAAGTAAAGCTCAACCCCGAGAAATGCGTTTTCGGGGTCCCGAGAGGCATGCTCCTCGGCTTTATCGTATCGGAACGAGGCATCGAGGCCAACTCCGAGAAGATAACTGCCATCACCGACATGGAGCCGATCCAGAACGTCAAGGGGGTCCAACGCGTCACGGGATGCTTGGCCGCGCTCAGCCGTTTTATCGCCCGACTCGGGGAACGGAGCCTGCCCTTGTACCGACTGCTCAAGAAGTCGGATCACTTCGTCTGGAACGCCGAGGCGTAGCAGGCCCTCGACTCGCTTAAGGCATCGCTCAAAAATCCGCCGATCCTGACCGCCCCGGCGGAAGGAGAGCCCATGCTGCTCTACATCGCGGCGACCACTCATGTGGTAAGCACCGCCCTCGTCGTCGAGCGCGATGAGCCCGACAAGATCCAAAGGGTACAACGCCCCGTCTACTTTATCAGCGAGGTCCTGTCCGATACCAAGGTACGCTACCCCCAGATCCAAAAGCTGGTCTACGCTATCCTGATCACCAAACGGAAGCTCCGGCATTACTTTGACGCCCACCCCATCACGGTGGTCTCAAGTATCCACTCGGCGAGGTGATCCAGAACCCCGAGGTCGAGGGGAGGATACCCAAGTGGGCGCTCGAGCTGATGGGCAAGAACGTCACCTACGCCCCTCGGGACGCCATCAAATCACAAGCACTGGCCGACTTCATCGCCGAGTGGACCGAGGCCCAGACTCCCCCGACCTCCATCGAACACGAAACGTGGGTCATGTACTTCGACGGATCGCTCATGAAGGAGGGAGCCGGTGTCGGCCTCGTCTTCGTCTCGCCTCTGGGCGTGCGCATGGAGTACATGGTCCGACTGCACTTCTCGGCCTCCAACAACGCCGCCGAGTACGAAGCCCTCATCAACGGACTCCGTATCGCCCTCGAGCTCGGCATACGGCGTCTCGAGATCCGAGGTGACTCGGAGTTGGTCGTCGACCAAGTGATGAAGGAGTCGAGCTGCGTCAGCCCCAAGATGGCCGCCTACTGCCGGGCGGTCCGTGAGGTGGAAGACAAGTTCCTCAGCCTCGAGCTCAAACACGTCCAACGACGACACAACGAGGCGGCCAACACCCTTGCCAAGGCGGCCTCCAACCGAAAGCCTGTCCCCCATGGAGTGTTTGCCAAGGACCAGCACGCCCCCTCCATCCGACTTGACGACGAACCACCCGAACCTCCAACGCAGGAGGAAGCAGAAGTGATGGAGATCGACGCAGCACCAGGGCCCAACCTCGAGGATCCCGACTGGAGGATTCCGCTCCTTGAGTGGACCGTGCAGGGCAAGCTCCCCTCCGACAAGACCGAGGCTCGGCGGATCGCTCGCTGGGCCAAGACCTTCACGCTCATCGAGGGAGAGCTTTACCGGCGAGGCACCTTTGGCGTCCTAATGCGCTGCATCCCGATCGACCAGGGCAAGGAATTGCTAAGGGACATCCATGCAGGAGCGTGTGGACACCATGCCGCGCCAAAGACACTTGTCGGGAAAGCTTTCCGGCAAGGGTTCTATTGGCCAACCGCGGCGGCCAATGCCAAGGACATTGTGCGCAGCTGCGAAGGCTGTCAGTTCTACGCAAGGCAGACTCACCTCCCGGCGCAAGCCCTACAGACCATCCCCATCACTTGGCCCTTCGCCGTGTGGGGTTTGGATCTAGTCGGGCCACTGAAGAGAGCACCCGGGGGCTTCACACACCTCCTCGTCACCGTCGACAAGTTCTCCAAATGGATCGAGGCAAGACCCATCAGACGGGTTCGCTCACAAGAGGCTGTCCAGTTCTTCAGCGACATCATCTACCGCTTCGGGGTCCCGAACGTGATCATCACCGACAACGGCACTCAGTTCACGGGCAGAAAGTTCCTCAACTTCTGCGACGACAACAACATCCGAGTGGACTGGGCCGCCGTCAGCCATCCCAAAACCAACGGACAGGTGGAGAGAGCCAATGGCATGATCTTGCAAGGACGGAAGCCATGGATCTTCAAACGCCTCGAGAAGTTCCGGGCAAGGTAGGTCGCAGAGCTCCCGTCGGTCCTCTGGAGCTTGCGAACCACTCCAAGTCGAGCCACTGGCTGCACGCCCTTCTTCATGGTGCACGGGTCCGAGGCGGTCCTCCCAACTGACCTCGACTACGGCAGCCCAAGAGTTCGTGCCTACGACGACGAAGGGAATCAAGCCTCCCTGGAGGACGCCATCGACCAGCTAGATGAAGCACGCAGCATCGCACTACTCCACTCGGCCAAGTACCAGCAGGCTCTACGGCGATACCACGACCGCAACATTCGAAGTCGGGCCTTTCAAGTCGGCGACCTCGTCCTCCGACGTGTTCAGAGCAACCGCGGCCGCCACAAGCTGTCGCCGCCATGGGAAGGCCCCTACATCGTTGACCAAGTCCTCCGCCCGGGGACTTTCAAGCTCAAGGACGCGGACGGCCAAGTCCTCACGAACGCTTGGAACATAGAGCAGCTACGTCGCTTTTACCCTTAAAAGTACCTGTACTTTTCGTGCGCGATAATAATCAAAGTACTGCGCTGTTCCGAGTACTCTATTCGCATATGGTCGTTTTCCAAAATGTACCCTGCGAGTTCCCAAAGCTAAGCGGCGGGCGACCCCTTCCCTGTGCAGGATCGCCCACCACTCGGGGGCTCCACCCGGGGCCCAGTGCCCCTCCTTTTTTCACAAAAATTCGACAAGTGATCGCTCTCGTGCGCGATCAAGCGGTATACTGTTGCGCTTGCGAGAAAGAAACATCGGCTCGAGGGGCTTTGTGACCACGCTTATCCAAGTTTCGAGCGCTTACGCCCCTGCGGCTACGGCGCTAACTTGCGGGCAAAGTCCAAATCCTCGGACCGACGTCTTTTTTCCCGAGAAGCAATAAAGGAACCGCCTCGACTAGTTGCCGCTTGCAGCATATCGATCTGCTGCTTGTCATTCTTCGAATATTCCGAAACCGCTCGGGGGCTGCGAGTCCGAGTGCCCAAACTCCCGAGTTCCTACGCCCCGGCGGCTACGGAACAGAGTCCGACGGGCAGGCCCCCGCGCCTTTCCATCTCGACCCACGACCCCCAAAAGCATTCGGAAGAAAATGAAAAATGACAAACAACAGATAAAAACACGAGCAACAATGATCATCCTTTAAAAAGGAGTTTGGTTCGTTGCATGACAAAATGACTAACTCCCCTATTTTTATTCCACCCCGAGATCCTTCAGGGCGGCGGTCAACACCTTCTCGGCGAACGAGGAAGACTCGGCTTCAATTTCATCATATTCGGCATCCTCGTAGCCGGGGGCCCATCCGCCTTGCAGAGCCTCCCGATCCATGGTCGGGTAGTGCGACAAGAACATGGCAATGATCTTCCGCGCCACGCTCCGAGCAAGATCCGAGGCCTGCGCCCGAGTCCTCCCTGCGACAAGGGCGAGGCGATCCACCAGGGACGGGCCGCCGCCGACGTTGAGCTCCTCGAACAGGTGCTCGACCGCCTGGACCAAAGCCTGATGGACCTCGGACTTCTTCTCGAGGGCCCTTTGGCTCTGCTCGCCCGCCTCCCTGGACCTTCGAAGGTCCTCCACAGCTCCTGTAGACAACTCTTCGTCAGGAGTCATCTCGCAGGAAGGAAAGCAAGAAGAAGGATAAGCAGAAACACAATACTTACTGGCCAACTCCGCCTTCAAGTTGCGACCAAGCTCCACCAGCTCTTGGTTGGCAGCAAAGGCCTTGGTCACCTCGCGCTCCCCGCCTCGAGCTTGGCCTCCAGGTCAGCCTTCTCCTTCCGCAGGGCTACATTGGCAGACAAGCCTAAGCAAACTCGCCGCCACTCAAGAAGAACGGAAAGAAACCGCCCGACAAGAAATGAGGAGGGATAACTTACCGAGGATCTCCTCCTCCCGCTTCTGGGCAACTGCTTCGAGGCGGGCCCCCTCTTCCTCGGCGGCCTTCAGCTTCTCGGCCAGCCCGACCGCTTGGTTGTTGGCCGTCTTGAGGTCGAGGTCGCGGTGCTGGAGGTCTTTCTGAAGGTCCGCCACCTTTTCCTTCAACCCCTCGGCCTCCTGCACGGCGGCGTCCTTCGCCCGGTTAGAGGCGTCGGCGGCCGTCAGCGCCTCCATCACCGTCTTCTCGGCCTCCTCCACCTTCGCCTCAAGAGCGGCTTTCTCCTCCGCGGCATCCTCAATTGCCTCGTCCCTGGCCTCCCGGGCCTCGGTCAGCTGGGCCTCGAGCTGCTCCTTCTCGGCCTTCAGCTGTTCGACGGCGGCCCATAGCCCGGCCTCCCGACGGAGGAACAGGGACTTATCGGAGCTGCGCTCCATGATCTTCTGCACGAAGGCCGAAGAGAGAGCGGTCAGACACTCCCAAGATGGCGCCCACCTTAAGGACCAAAAGAAGAGAACCCGAGGACTTACCCGGGAAGGCTTGATGATCATTTCGTTGAAGATCTCCTTCATATCGTTGAGGCCCTTCTCGAGAAGACGACACTGCTCCATCTCCGACTGGTCGTCCAGTTCGAAGATGGGACTCTCCGGGTCCTGCGCATGGCAGGTTCGGATTGTTTTCAATAGGCACGAGGGTCTGGTAGCGACGGTCCATCGTCATCATCCCCGGGGCGTCCCTGAAGGAGTCCGGGATGCCCCTCAAGGGGCTCAAGGGCCTCGGGGGCCCTGAAGTCTGCCCCCCGCTTGGATCGCCACCGCTCCTCCGAGAACCATCCTCCGACGAGTCCTCGAGCACAACGATCTCCGGCGGCGCCGCCCCGGAGGACTCGGGGGCTGCGGCAGCCGCCGCCGTCGGGATGGCAGCGTCTTGGAGGGCGCCGGACGTCCCCGCCTCTGCTTCCTTGGGGCCGGCCGCGGTCCCCGGAGGGGTAGCAACCCCGCGACCATCCCCCCCGACAGCAACCTCTTCGGCCCCGGCTACGGCCGCGTCACCAGGTAGGGCGGCCTCCCCCGCCCCAGGGTGGCTCGCCGCCTCCTGAGGGGCAGGAGGGGCCGTCCCCGCCAGCTGCTGCTCCAGCTCGGCTTGGAGCGCCGCGACAGCCGCCTCCGTAGGGACAGTCTGCGTGGCGACCAGGCCCGTCGGGAGCGCATCTCCCGGGCTGTCGCCGTCTCCCTCCACCACCTTCTCCCCAACGGAGGACGTCACCCTCCGTGTCTCCTCTTCGGCCCGCTCCGCCGCGGGCACCGGCGTCGCCTCCTCGGCCCGCTCCGCCGCGGGCACCGGCGTCGCCTCCTCGGCCCGCTCCGCCGCGGGCTCCGGCGTCGCCTTCTCGGCCCGCTCCGCCGCGGCCCCCGGTCTCGGCTCCTCGGCCTGCTCCGCCGCGGGCCTCGGCGTCTGCACCGCCGAGCGTAGCGTCTTCTTCGGCGCCACCACAAGCGGAGTGTCGGCCCGACTGGTGCATCACAAGTCGGGGAACCCGGCTGAGAGAAATGGCAACTACAGAGAAAACAAAAACCACTCGAGAAGGACAGATCATCGCTCACCTCGACGAGATGGTCCGAGTCCGCTTGGAACCCGTCGGCGCTGGGTCCTTCGGGGATGCGGGCCTCTTGAACCCCGCGAGCGCCGTTGGGGCGGGGGCCACCTGCGCGGTTTCGGCGCCCCTGCCCGAGTGGGGCGCCGCCTGACCAGTCGGGCCTCCTCCTTCGACCGGGCACGGATCCGGCCGCCCCGTCGTGGCCCTCACCGGGGCGGAAGGGGCCTGCGCCTCCACCACGGGCGGCGCGGGCGAGGCCCTGCCCCCGACAGGATCTGCCCTTGCGGCAGGAACGGGCGTCCGGGGCGCGTCCCGCCCTTCGCTCTGCGCCCGCGTTGTTTGAGGGGCTGGGGGCGGCCGCCTGTCGTCTCGAGGCGCGGACCTTTTGGGCGAGCGCGACGCCCCCGACGACGAACCCCCCTTGTGGGCACGCTCCGTCGGGTCCCGGCTCCGGCTTCTCTCCCGACGGGGGGAGACCGTGTCCCGTCGGGAACTCTTCCCCTCCTCGGGCGCATGATGGGCGGGCGGGGGCGTGCGCTCGCGCCGCCCGTGCTGGCTGCCCCGGAGGACCGATGAGGCGGGTCCGACCGAGAGCTTCCGCTCCCCCCGCATCCGGCGGGGGCGATCTCCCTCTCCCGCTGGACCTCGGCTTCTGTGCCGAGGACGAGGCGGCCATCGCCGCAACCGCCTTAAGCTTCCTGGGGGGCGCGTCCTCGTCGTCGCTCTCCTCGTCGTCGTCACTCCTCGAGTCCCCCTCCGCGGGCTCCGACTCGGGGTCCTCATCCTCGGAGACCCGCTCTCCCCTTTTCCTCCTCTTGGCCCGCTCGGCGTTTCTCTCACGCTTGGCGATCTCTCGCTTCTTCCACTGCTCCCGGCGGTCTTTCTTCGCCTTGGCCCATTCGGCCTCGGCCCGATTCTTCGCCCTGTCCTCGGGAAGCGGCGGCACGGAAAAGGAGCAGTCATGGCTCTTCACCTACAGAACTCGGGATCAGCAAACCAAAAACTACTCGGGGATTCAAGGCGGATGAAGGAAGCCTTACCAGAGCCTTGGTGCGGGCATTCGGGAGCATGGGGAGAAGGCCCGGGGGAGGATATGCGTCGTGGGCCTTCCCCATCGCTGCCGTCACCCGGCGCTCCACCTCGGCCTCCGAGGGCAAGGGGTTCATCGTCACGGTCCCCACGAAGGGGGCCTTCGCCGGAACCATCTGCCAGATCTGGAGGGTGCGCCGCCTCAGCGGCATGATACCTCTCGAGAGGTACCCGCCGATGACCTCCGCCGCGGACACGTTCGCGTCGCGGAGTCGCGCGAGGGCCTTCCAGATGTTCCCGAGGAGCTTCTCCTGCAACTTCTTCTCGGGCCCGTACCCCCAATGGTCGGGCGCCTTCTCGAATGACCTCCCGGTGTACTCCGGAAGGGGGTTCTTCGGGTCGTTCTTGAGGTAGAACCACCCGGGGTGCCACCCCTTGTTCGAGCTGATCAGGGTCCCCGTGATGTAGTCCTTCGACCGCCCCTGCTTCGCCTTCAACACGGCGCACCCGAGTGTCGCGGGGACGCCACCCTCGGCGGCATGCAGCACGAACTTAAAAAAGTACCGGAAGAGGTCCCAATGGGCCTCCATCCCCAAGTACCCTTCGCAGAGCGCGACGAACACCGCCATCTGCTGCACCCCGTTGGGGTTGATGTGCTGGAGCTCCAGTTCGTACTCATTGAGTACGGCCCGGATGAATCTCCCCGCGGGGACGGCGAACCCGCGCTCATGGAAGGCGGTGAAGGAGACCACGTACCCGCGCGGCGGTCGGGGGTAGTCCTCCGTCCCCGGAACCTTCCACTCTACGGCCTCCGTCAGCGGCGGCAGCGAGCCGTCCCGCGCGAGCCCCTCAAGCTGCCTCTGCGTCACCCTGGAGCGCTCCCAGACCGACATGGTGAGGTCGCCGGGCGAAGGTGACGTGGGCTGTGCGGGGATGTGGTCTCTCCTCCCTCGGAAGATCGCAAGCGCGGCGATGGCGGAGGACGCGAGGAAGACGAAGCGCGGCGGCAAGGAAGACGATGCGCGCGGCAGGAGACGAAAAGATTGTAGCAGATTAAAACCTAGGCGGCCGCGGCTCAGGGCTATAAAAGGGGAAGCGGCGCGGCGGAACGGCTGCGGCATTAAATGCGTGGGCCCACCTCCGGCGCCTCGCGACGTGCGCACGTCGCCTCACCTGACTCCCTCAAAAGCCGCGCCCACCCTCCACGCGGCGAAAAAACCAGGCCGGCGCTCCAGTGCTCGGCCCATCGACGGTTGGGCAGCGGCCCGGCCCACCAACGAAGCGTCCCCGACAAGCTTCCCAACCCCGACGACCTCCAAGGCAAACTACTCGGGCTCAAAAACCTTAACAAGAGCACCAGCTCTTCTCAAGGCTCGGGGGCTACACCCGGCGGGTGCGCTCGCGCGCCCCCACCGGAAGAATCGTGACTTACCATATCTGCGCTGCCTCTCAGCCTGGGCGCGAGTCTCCATCTCCCCCCAGGCTCGGGGGCTACTGACGAGGGTCTGGATTAGGGGTACCCAATCAAGCCCTTGACCCGGGTCCTCACGATAATCCACCCCTCAAAAGCAAAAGCCGAAGACCCAAATCAAGCGGATTCTCCATGCCCCGACGGCTCGGAGGTCGCCCGACGAGTCTCCGATTCGCCCGAGGAGTTCTCCGCCTCCGAGTGGTTCCCCGATTCGCCCGAGGAGTTCTCCGCCCCCGAAAGGCTCTCCGATTCGCCCGAGGAGTTCCCCGCCCCCGAAAGGCTCTCCGATTCGCCCGGGGAGTTCTCCGCCTCCGAGGAGTCTCTGGCTCGCCCAGCCAGACTACTCGGCTTCGTTCTGTCCCGGCCCATCCGGTGCCGTACCCACTTGGTACCCGCCGTGCCAGAGCGTGATGGGCGCCCGTCCTTTGCCACGGCAGCCACAGTGGCGCCCGTCTCGTCCGAACAGGAACGCTACAGTCCTGGGAGAAACGCATGCGCAACACCGGGCGCCCAAGGACGACCCCAGGCGCCCAAGGACGACACCTGGAGCCCGAGGAGGACACCTGGAACTCCCGAAGGCCCAAAGCAAGTCAACCACGACCCAGAAACTACCCGAGAGCCTACCCGAGAAGTCATCTACATCAACCACCCGGGATGTACGATCCCGGGTCCGGCGGGGCGCCCACTCCGTCAACACCTGCTCCCCGTACGGCTCGACGCGCGGCGCAAGCTAAAGGCCTCGGGGGCAGTAACTCCCCTTGTAATTTTCTTCTTTCTTACCTCCCGCTCCCTTCTCCCCCTTGAGACTATAAAAGGGGCCGAAGGGACACCGGTGTGGGGACAGAGGGATAACAGACGAACATTCGAACACAGGACGAACAGAACATCCATTCACACGAACACAGGGACTTGGGACCCTCTCCCGACCAGTTTGTACCCCCTACTACAGACTTGGACTTGAGAACATCGGCACTCACTGGACGTAGGGTGTTACTCTCCGGAGGCCCGAACCAGTCTAAATCCCCTGTCTCTTGAGTCACCATCCGGACCCTGACACGCGATCGTAGAAATTTACTTGCCGGCGGTAGAGAACCCCGACACTTATCTTTTTACATATTTGCATAAAATTTTTGAATAGGACGAATGGTTACATATTTTAAAAAAGTCAATGATAACAAATATTTTGATACGGGAGTGAGTAATAGGGATTAGCTTGGCCATACATACATGTCCACAGATTCTCTTCTCATCCATCCATATTGTCACTTTCAGAAGGTTAGTTCTCCTCTGGTGTTTGCGCTTTTGCACGTTTTTCTAAGTAGGCGAAATTGGACAAGTATTCTAATTTAATAATGTCATGTGTCCTGTCCATCCTTGAGCATGCGCGCATGCATCTGACCCGTCAACTTGTTGAGTGCCTTTTAATTTGCCAAGTCAGCTTTGTTCACAACTTCACATGCATATAAGCTAGCTAAAACAACAAACGTGCCCAAGGACCACCACATATACGCTCGAGTGAAGTATGGCTCCTGCAGTCTCGATCGAGTCAACATGTATATATATCTATCGGCGCATGAATAATGCAATGCCGCATGTCAACACAAGGCTCCATCGAGTAGCCTGTGAGCACGCATGCACTACAGAGATGCATGGATCAGAACGATGCCCTCAAAAGTCAAAACCACCCATCTCTTCAATTCATGCATGTTCAAGTTTCAACAAGGAAAAATGCATGGCAATGAGGAACAAATTCAATTGCCCCCCATGTGTGGCCATGTATATCTTCCAACTTTAAACGCCAACTCCACAGAGGACGATTTGAGGCACGTTTAGGGCACTTACAACTCCCTTCCAGGAAGGGACGCAGAGTCAGCACGTACTCTGGGTCATAGAAGGTACAAAATTAAAAGAACCACAACCATAGCTAAAGAGAAGAAGAACGAGAGCATTGGTTTATTCTGCGTGTTGATAAAAAAACAGGGCGGCTTTGAATCTCCGTCTCTATGTACTGTAATGCATGCATGTGCAGATTTATTTGTATGGTAGATAGAGCCGTGTGAAGATAACGAAAATTATTGTTGCAACTCTGAACTGTTTTTCTGAATATATAGTAGTAACTCATTCACCATCAGATTTTGTTTCCCTTCCTGTACGTGGGCTTCTCATGCTTCCTGCTCTCTGCCGCCTCACATTATCGTTTCTATCTACTCTCGAGCAGTACTATATATGCATGCTGACAGGGATGCGATGCGCTTTTTCTGACTGAAAAGATTTGATTTATACCGTTGCACCTTCAGTTTAGCTGCTCTATACTAGCAGTAGCATGTTGGCCATGCCTTTACCCAACGAAAACTAAAGCGCCTTCGGAAGGTGGTCAACAATTCGTACAGTACGACGCGAGGCCATAATGCAATGCATATCCAAAAGTCATAGAATATGTCATGCCATGCGTAGTACGTAGGATAGGAGAGCATGATGGTCATCCCCACCATCGAGGACCATGCCGTCTGCTTTGGAAGATAATGACTAATATGCGGTCTATGAAGCTCGAGTAGTTGACCATTACATACTAGAGTGACGGGACCCTTTTTGTTGCGTTGGCCAAAATAGACATTTTGGTCTACAACTCTTGGCCAAAGCTCAAGGTCGTCCCTCACCTATCGTTTAGTCCAATGGTGAGTCTATGGTGAGCAATGAGATTGATGAGACATTCATGGAGCACTACCGGAAATCGACGCGCTGCCGTGTGCCTTCTCCTTTGCCGTGAGCCAAAACTCGGGCACACGGCAAAGGACCTCTTTGCCGTGTGCCAGCCTAAAGGCTCACGGCAAAGAAAAAACTCACGGCAACAGGCTACTTTGCCGTGCGCCTCGAGGTCCAGCTCTCGGCAAACGAGGGACACACGGCAAAATGCCAGCTTTGCCGTGTGCCTGACGCCCGGCACACGGCAAAGGTGACGTCGTCCTCAATGGCCAGATGACGGCCCTCTTTGCCGTGTGCCCCATGTGGGACACACGGCAAAGGATATTTTTGCCGTGTGTATAATTCCTTTGCCGTGTGCCTTTTGTAGGCACTCGGCAAATTATATATTTTTTTCAACTTTTGCCTCCCAAACTTTTTCTACTGTCCACATACCTTACGTGGTACCCCATGTTAAGATTTGGTACATTTCATGATCTTTTTGCTATATTTAGTTACTTTATTTCTGTGAAGGGATTTATTGGGAAAAAGAAAAATTTGAACTGCAAATGTGTCGAATAATGGAATATAATGAATTGAAAAATAATATTTGCGTTAATTAGTCTAATCCGAGGTCGTATCCAGGGAATAGAATGAAATTTTGAACATATTCTTCACGAAACATGAGCACGGGATTGTGGCCAAATCGTTTTAAAATTATATAAAAATGAAACGAAGTCCGAAAATCATAAGATTTGTACTGATATCATGATTTCATGTCTGGAGGCTACGGTAAAAAGATGAGCATGTTTCGCACAAGTTGTCACGTACCCTGCTTACAAATCCAAACATCTCCATAGAAGTTTCATAGAGTTGGGAATGAGTTGTTCATATTGCGAGGCATAAGTGGAGTTGAATTGGGTTTTCACTTCAAAACTTTTTGTATATGCAGTAGGCTACATAAATTGTGTCATACCAAATTTTGGTTATTTTTTCGACACGTTTGATAATTCGTTTTTTTGCAACTTTTCTCTAACTGCATGAAATACATTGTAAGTGAGCTATAACTGCATGAAATAATACAATATTTTTGTTTAAAAGCATCAAATATGATCTTATGATTGAATTTGCGTAGATATTTTCAAATATTTCACGAAAAAATTTAGTATAACACGCTACAGAATTTGAATTTTAGTTATAATCGCATGAAATAACGGAAATTTAGCATCAAATCATGTTGTTGATTGACTTTTCAACAACATGATTTGATCAATAATATCATCAAATCATATTATTGAAAATTTAGCAAGCTATTTTCAATAATATCATCACATGAAATAACAACATGCTGGCATTCGAAAATGTAAAAAAAAAGGGTCCTTTGCCGTGGGCCAGAACGTGGGGCCCACGGCAAATATCGAAACATGTCAGCACAAACGCAAAAAAAAAATTCGGACTTTGCCGTGGGCCAGATCGGCCGGCCCACGGCAAAGAAAACTTTGCCGTGTGCCGCATCACGGGCACACGGCAAAGTGGGTATTATAACCCCGGCCGGCCCACCACGCCAGGCAGCCACAACGCCCAGCCGCCGCGCGCCCCAGCCGCCGCCAC
>CM014277.1:2451728-2470694 GCA_004135705.1 Alloteropsis semialata | reverse complement strand
GAAAGAAGCTTAGTGACTTAGAATGACTTAGAAACAAGTTAGTTGACTTAGAATGACCTAGAAACAAACTTAGAATGCTTTTTGTTCGAATGCTTTATCTTTTATGCAGAATCAGTCGGCGGCGTCGAATGATGGGCCCATCGCACCAGACATGTCGCCGCCTCAGCCGCCTCAGTGGATACGGTACGGGCAATTGCCGCAGCTGCCTCCCACCACGTCGTACCAGCAGTGGCCGCAGCCCCCTCAGAGCTCGCCCTACCCGCAGTACCCTCACGGCTCGCCCACCTGGCCGCCGCCGCCGCGCCCACCGCCGTCTCTGTGAGTTCTTTGGACTTGCGCCCTTGTATCGACCTATATGGATTTGTATGGACCTTTTATCGACTTGTATGGACTTATATGGACTTCTATGGATTTGTATGAATTTGTATGGACTACTAGTCGTTGTGGATGAACGATAATTGAGTTTATTTGCATATGTGGATTATTTGACTATATAAACTGCCTGTGATGGTTATTGTGAATTATAAACTGCCTGTGATGCTTATATACTGCCTGTGATTTGTATTTGGGGTCCCATTTACCAAAAAAATGAAATAAACAGGAGGGGGGGCCTCTTTGCCGTGTGCAATGACCTTGGCACACGGCAAAGGCAGCTCATTTGCCGTGTGCTGTGACCATGGCACACGGCAAAGGCAGCTCATTTGCCGTGTGCTGTGACGATGGCACACGGCAAAGGAAGCTCCTTTGCCGTGTGCCCTGACACCAGCTCACGGCAAAGTTTTGTTCTTTGCCGTGTGCCCCGCCGTCAGGCACACGGCAAAGAAGTGAAACGTCGTCACCTTGCCGTCACGTGGATTTATTTTACCGTGCGCTAAAGTTGACACACGGCAAAGCTGTGCCGTGTGCCCGACGAATGACCCACGGCAAAGGCACTCTTTGCCGGCCAAACTTTGCCGTGTGTGCTTTGCCGTGGGTCGCCCACGGCAAAGCCTTTGCCGTGGGTAATTTGTCCTTTGCCGTGTGCCCCAGGCACACGGCAAAGGTCCTGTTTCCCGTTGTGGAGGGCTTGTTTAGTTCGGTGATAAAGTTTGCGAAATTTACTGTAGCAATTTTAAACCAAAGATTAGGAGGACTAAACATGATCTAATTATAAAACTAATTACATGGATGGACAGAAAATCGCGAGACAAATCTATTAAGCCTCATTAATCCATCATTAGAGATTGTTTACTGTAGCACGATATTGTCTAATTATAGCCTAATTAGACTCATTAGATTCGTCTCGTGAAGTTACCCGGGGGTTATGGAATGGGTTTTGTCATTAATCCATATTTAATACCCTTAATTAGTATCCTAACATTTGATATGACGGGTGAATAGTGAAAAGTTGCGAAACTTTCCTCAACTAAATAGGACCGGAGAAATCATCTCATGATTGGGTTAATGCTGCCTTAGCCACTGATCTTGAAGTCCTCAAGCTACTAAATAGTGCCACCGGATCCATCTCCCGGACGAAAGAGCACCAGTAGGCCAAAGCCAGCACCTTCTGTGGAGCCAACAAAAACAAGACTGTCCAGGAAGCAGTCACTTGGAGCTTCTGCAAAGGTCCAGTCTAAGGTTTCACCGAGCTCTCCAGTGAGCTGCACATGGAGTAACACTGAGAGCATGTACGAGACAGTTGAGCTTTCCAAGACCTTGTGGCGCGAGATGCATATGTGGTTCCTGAATTTTGTGGATGAGGCACTGGATGTGGGCTTCCACTTGTTCGAAGATCAGAATGTTGCAAATAGGGATAAGCACAGCAGCCACATAACGATGGTTCTGTCACAGTTCAAGAAGATCAGCGACTGGTTGGACCGAGTCGGGAAGATTGCTGAGGAGGAGAAAACCAAGGAGAAGATCGAGTCCTTGAAGCGCAAGATTTATGGGTTTGTCATTAGCCACATGGGGTCTGCGCTCGAGAGCTCTGTATCAATTTCGTCAAGGAATTGAGAGATGCCTCATGCGTCTAAAAGTTAGCTCATTTTGTTGGCGTGAAGATTAAGATTTGCCCAATTTAGCCGCCAAGAGGAGTGACCTGCAATATGCATCATGTGAATTGTCACATGGGGTCTGTCGTCTGATTTGAGAGGTCAGCTGTAACATTCTGTATTGAAAATTGTGGTTTTAAAAATTTTTGATTGAATTGATTGCCTAACAACCTAGGAGTGTCTTCTCTCTCTCCTCTAATAAACTCTTAGTAAAACAAATTGTGCTTTTAATTGTAACTAGCAAATATGCCCGTGCATTGCTACGGGGGAAGACCACGTCGATATATTATCTCATTATTGTATGTATCCCAATTAATATAAAATCGGGGTCTAAAATAGTCATTTACATGATGACCATGGCTGATGGCAAAGAGCGAGTTGCTCATTAGCTTCTGGCACAGAGGTGTGGTTTTTCTGCTGACAGGTGATAGGTGGGGCGTGGATACAAGCGCATGATGATCCAAGGGAGATGTAGCTTTAGAGGCGTCGGCGAACAATGGCTTCTTATCATTTGATTTTGAGCAGTTAAATTGAAATTTGTGATAATTTGATTTTGAGCAAAGGAATTAATTAACTTTCAGTGAGAACAAAAAGAGAGTATTAAATGTATACACATACTTTTCTACGGTATTTCTATGTCTCGTTGTTAAGGGACACATGGCCATTGAAAAAACAACAAATAAATCTAGAAAAATATATGTGCAAGCACTCATGACGAGTCCGAATCAATGATTTGATCTTGTAGAAAGAGTCTATCATAAGAAATCTAACTAAGTTCAGTTTGTTTTTTATTTAACATGAAGAGACAAGTCGCTTATATTGCTGATATCGTGCTGATAGCATGGACATAAAAATTACTTATGCATAAATGCATTCATCTACCTTGAACTTGCAGCTTGCCTACACGACACTCTCGACACCAAATTGGCTAATCTGATTTTTTTTTTGACTCTACATTGGCACGGTCCACGCATACTGCATGCATGGCCTGGGCCCTCGGCCACTACCTGGTTGCCGCTAGTGTTTCGTAGGGACTCAAAAAAATTTTGCAAAAAGGAATCTTTCTTGCATGAAGTACTAAATGAAGTCTATTTGCAAAACCACTTCACGGATGAGCGTAAATTTTCGAGACGAATCTAATGAGCCTAATTAATCCATGATTTGCTACAGTAATGCTACAGTAATCATCCTCAAATCGTACGGTCAAAGGCCTCATTAGATTCGTCTCGCAAATTTACCAGAGGGTTGTGGAGGTAGTTTTGTAAACTGACTTTATTTAATACCTCTAATTAGTGGTCAAAGAAAGGTGAAAAATCTTTTACCCACTATCTAATGCCCGACGGGTCGTGAGAGTCGTGGGTCCCGTAATAGCCTACTGCAGTTCTGGCAACACGTGCAGCGAGAGCGAGCAGGACTTGGCAGTTCGCACGTGTGGGATTGGGTCCAGGCGTCCAGCTTGCAGCAACCGCAAAGAGGGCTGACGGACGAAACGTCACTCCTGCCTGCCCCTTTCTGCGCCTCACCCGGTCCCCGCAGCCCCGAACTCGTGGACGGCGTGGCGGAGATGGAATCGCACGGTGTAGCGACGTGATCAGATTCGATTCGAGTACGGTGCGGGGCAGGGCCGTGACGTAAGTGACGTACAGGCACGAAGACGGGCCTAGCTCGGGGAACGACGGGCGGACGAAAAGTCAAGGACGTACGAAACGGTCCTCCTTTTATTATTAGGTAGAGATTAGGGAATTAATTGATTGTGTGATTTGGCTTTTGTTTGGTTTCTAATTGTTGTGTGTGAATTTGTATTTGAAATCCTATTTCAAATATAAATTCAAATGCTAACTATTCTAACTATCCTAGTCTTGGACCCAAATCCTTCAACCTCTGAAATCAACCCGGCCCATCCCTCTCATTCTTTCCCCTTCTTCTAGCAGCCAGCCCACAACCGCGGCCCAACCCGCCAGCATCTCTCTTCCCCCCTTCCTTTGTCTCACTGCCAAGCGGGCCCCATGGCACAGTGCCGTCTCCCACCTCTCTTTCTCCCGCACGCCTCTCTGCCTCACGCGCGCCGCGACGCCTCCCTCCGCACCGCATCACCCAAGTTCCGACGCCCCCACGTAAGCCGCCCTCTCCCTTCGCCCCCAAGGAAGCCGCGCGCCCACGGCATCTGCCCCGCTCCAGCCTGGCCCCAACCCGCTTCCTCCTCGCCCACGAAACCCTCCTCTACTTAATCCCCATCTCCCTCGTTCTCTGCTTTCTCAAATTGAAACGACCCGGATTTTCAATTACGAGAATCCGAATCCCTGTACCATTGTGATAGTCCCAGAATCAACAGCTATCACGTACAGAACTCATTTCAGCTGGACATCACATCCATACAACGAAAACAATCATCAGAGTTAGCTTACAACAAGGATATATAGACGGAAAGCGTACTTGTACATGCCCCTTGGGCTAAACGACAATATGAAAACCAACGCAACGGTAACTAGGCTTCAAGCCAGCTTCGTCTTCAGAGCACCACTTCCACAGGCAACACTTGAGCATAGCACTGCAACCTTCTCACCAACTTCACCGGAGTTGGTCTCGCACATCGGATCTTCACCTGTTCATTCACAAACTGCCCCAAGGATTGGGACAGGTCCACGTCACCATCCGTAATGCAAGCTTTAAGTGGCCTAATACTAGTATAAGAAATATCAAGGATAGGCTTAAGGTTAATCCTATGCAAGCAGCATCTTCATCCCAAAACCATTCTCACAACACCACGAGCAATCCTGGCGCACCAGGTACCCGTCTCCAATATCTTCCACTCATCACTCTCTAGGCGATGTGAAAGCTCCCACCCTTCACATCTCAACTGCCCGAGGCAGGCCCTACTCTAGAGGGGAGGTAGAAATCCCTAAAACAATGGCGGATTGTGTGAAATTCACAGGAGCGTCCATTGACCGCGGACGGCGGCTATATATAGATTAGACTCTGCAGAGTTTTGTACACCTGGACCCACTCGGGCTGCAAGTCGGTTGCAAGCCGACTGAGACACAACCCACAGCACAGATCCTAGCCAGTGAACGGTACCCTCCTGCTTTTCCCGGCTTAGGATACACTGAAGACGCAACTCGGTGTCCGAGAACTGTGATGGCCTCCCCCGCGGTGGCCAAGTCCCGGGGTATGAGCCTCCTTCGGGGAACAAAGGTCTCCGCCTTTTCCCCCACACACTTCCGCTAACTCCTTACAGTCCGGGTACCGCACTTAACTAGGCTGGCTGGAACACCCCCCAGTAGGTGTAAGTGGTGTGCACGAAGTTCTGTGAACCAGGCAATCCAACTCGGTTTTTGGTGCCGGGGTGAGCGTCACCGTCAAATAGCGTATCCACCTCCAGTGGTCCGCTCGCGCACCCATTACAGGTATTGCCGCCAAACTCCTCAAGTAGCACAAGAACATGTACCCGCCACAGGTACCACACAGGATGCGCCTAAGTTCGCACCCCAAGCCCTCGATACGAGATCGAGTTAAGCTGCTCACCCCCGCAAAGTTCCCAAAACCCCTTACTCCTTTCCCGGGTTTTTGCCCCACACACGCCAAGAATCCTATCACATCCATCCCATACACATGCAAGCATAGCAAGTTCATAGCATCAAAGTGTAACAGTCTTAACAAGGATAACGGTAAGTAAATAAGGCCATGCAATAGGTCATTATCATCATCATGCGAGAAAGTAAAGCGCTAGCATACTAGTAGCAATGCCTAATAGGATTCAAAGTAGGATGGGCGTGGACACCTGTGACTTTACGATCCAAACTCATCTTGATGTAGTCGTACAAGTCTTCATTCGATGAAGTCCAGGTTGACGAAGTCCACGAGGTCTTCTAGATCTTTCTCAGATCCTAGCACACGTTTGCATAAATAAACAACGGATTCTAATGCGAATAAACTCCAAATAAGAAGCAATAAGAGCCAAAAACACCAAACCCCACGCTAACGGGTAGTTCATGATTTTAGAAGGGATACTGAAATTGGTTTCACATTATTCTAAGCTAGGCTTGATTTTATATGATTTTATTTAATAAAACCCTTTCCTAGAATTTTATTCGTTCAGCAAAAAGGGAAAGGAAAACAACTGACATGTGGCCACACCGAAATGCGCCACATGCCAGGCCCGGGTTAGCCGTGCTAACATCGTCACGATGTCATCACGTGGGATTAGTTTTGGACACCGGTAGTGGGCCCTACCGACGTCGAGGTGGACCAAGTCAACAACCAGGGTTGATATGGTCAACGGCTCAAGGTTCGGTCAGCGATCAAGCTGGTTAGCGGCTAAGTTAGAGAACAGTTAGCGAACCCTATGCATCATTGTATGGGTCCCATTGGTCAGAAGGCTAGGCTGATCAAGTCAGTGGGGTACACATGCCATCATGTGGGCCCCGTATTGTTAGTGGCCCAGATAGTCAGTTAGTGGGCCCGGCTCGTTAGAAGACGGGCCCGAAGTGTTAGTGGGCCAAGATAGACTGTTAGCGGGTCGGAGTCGGTTTCTGGTGTGGTTTGAGGTTAGGCAGGGCTATGGACGAGATTGATGGGGTTGGTTATGGGCAGCGAAGGGCCGGGTCTTGGGTCATTAGAGCACGCAAGCACGTGGTTGATCACGGCCGCGTCATGACCGGCAAAGGTCGACTTTCGGGCAAGGATGAAGACAGCAAGGTGCAGCGGGTTCTGGGGCATGGCCTAAGGATTATAGCAGGTCTTTTAGCAAGTTCACGTGTGTGAGCACAAGCACATACACACCAGGAAGCCAATCACAAATTGGCCTCACGCTTGCTAGCTTCTTGCATGGTACTGTAGCATTGTGGACAAGATCAGCACAAGGCACAAGCTAAGTACGTGCACCAATCAGATTGCCTTGAATTAAAGGATGCACGAGACATGGCAAGGTAAGGCTCTGGACAGGGTCTTCACCCGGGCTGGTTCGGCTTAACACGATCATGCACAGACTCATGGTCGTCCATGGCCGCGACAGGGACGCGGCTGTCCGACAGCGGCTCGGCACAGCACAGCTCGGCGGGTATGCGGGTTGCGCGACACAAAGTCGTAGCTTGGCTTAGGTAAGGCGAACGTGTGCGGGCACGTGGTTGTCCACGGCCGCAACGTCACCGGAATGGGACGGCATGGCATCGGCTAGAGCGCGGGTTCATGGCGTTCCATGGCCGCGACGTGGTTGGCAAGGTAACAACTTGGGGATGGTCGGGGACAGCAAGGTTTCGACGGCGGGGTTCGCAACTCATGATCGGCTCTCAAGAGACGATGATTGGCAGCAAAACGGGTCGGCCAGGACATGCACACGCGGTTCAGGCATTTCACTGAACATGTGAGGGGCAAGAACAAAAGGAGTTATGGCTGGTCAGCAAGGGCATGGCAAGGTAAACCTCGACGGCTGCGGCACCTGCAAGAACACTCCGGCTCGAAGGTCGAACACAGAACAGCAGCAAGGCAGCGTCAAGGCGGGCTAGGCATTACATCGAACACATCGTGGGCGAGGTCAAAGGCAGCCATGGTTGGGTTTCCTTGGGCATGGCTTGGTCATGGGACAACAGCACCTGCACAAAGCACTGCGACACGAAGGCATGCGGCAGTCCAGCGGCTCGACGGCCGGTCAGGCAAGCAACGGGCATAGATGGTGGCGGTGGTTTGGTGCTCCCCATGGCCGAACAGCAAAAGGGAACAGGAAGGGGATGGTCACGGTGGTGCTAACCTTTGGGTTGATGGTGAGGTGGTCGGCACGGTCGGAGGGGTAGCAGGTCAGAAGCTCGGCGTCGTCCTCTCCTTCTGTCGCGGTTCTGCTCGTGTACGTCGGCGGCTCGTGGTACAGGCTTGGAGACGAGGCCATGAGTGCAGCTCCTGCTCAGGGCGACGACGTCGTCTTGAGCTCAGCGTGGTCGTCGTCGTGGATCGACGCTCCACTCCCCTTCCTGCTTCCTTCTCTTCCCTCTTCACGCATGCACCTGCTTGTTGGAGCTTTTCGCCGAGCACGTGGAGGGCCAGGTGGATTTGCTTCTCTGTTCGAGAAGGGAACAGCAGTGGAGTACAGGCTGCTGTTGCTCTCGTGCTTGGAATTGGTAGCACAGAAGCACGAGGAAGGGTGCAGGCCCAATTTGTTCTTGCGTTGGAAGGAGAAAATAGAGAAGGGAGAGGGAGCTGCTGCCTGTGTGCTTGCCGAGTGGAGGGAGCAGAAGAGAAAGCGATCGGCTTTGGAAGAAGAGATGCTGCTGCTTTGGTTCTGATGGAAGAATCAGAGGAGGGAGAGAGGCACAGCTGCAGCTGCTCCTTGTTCGGTGGAGAAGAAGAGCAGAGGAAGGAGAGCTGCTCGGACCGAAGAAGCAAGGCAGGGAGACGAGAGCTGCTTCGGGTGGAGAAGAACTCAGGAGAGGAGGCGGCTGCTGTGAGGGAGATGGAGAGGAGAGAAGAGGGGTGGAGAATTTATAGGAAGGGATTAGGGCTAGGGTTAGGTTGTGGGCTTTAGATGGGCCTAGGTTTGATGGGCTAAGATATTATCAGCTTATGAAATAAATTCATAATAATTTATTTCATAAACCGTGGAACAAATGAATTAGACTAATTATCCAGATCGAATTAATTAAGAAATAATCAATTCAAAATCCGGATAACGTGACCATAATTCGGAACAAATTCTTTAGATATTTGGGATGAATTAATCAGACTATTTTCTGAACCAGATTAATTAAATTAATAATCAATCCGTTCAAATGGAAAATAGCGTCATAATTCGAATAGGGTTTTCTGGAACTCCGGATTGATCTGGACGCCGAGAATTTCGATGTAGACTTCGATTAGGATTAGAGAGATGGATGATCGGTCCGATATGTTAGTGGGTCAACTGGCTGGGAGATCGGATAGAGTTTGAGTAGCGGCTTTTGCTACAGGGTTTGATCGGGCGAGTTAGTTGTTAGCTTTAGATTTATATTTGAATTTAGAATTCAAATATAAATCACACTCAAAAATCCAATTAAAGCTGAAGAAAAGCCAAAACACTCTATCCTAAATTAACCTAAGCAAAATTAAAAGGTCAATTTTAATTTCCTAGGAATTTAGGGAGATTCACAAGAAGACAATCTAAGGTGTTTTCACGGCATTGCAAGCAAAAATTTTGAAATCCACATTTTTGCATTCAGAAACATTCCGGAAAAATCCGGGATGTTACACAAATTCGCCCGGGCCAAGGCCCTGCTCCACCCCGTCGCCAAATTGAAGAAGGGAGAAGAAGGAGGAGGACAAGGGGAGGCCGCTCGTCGAAGGAATTGAAGGGAGGAGGTCTCGCCGGGCCGGAGTCGCCGTCGGCCGCGTCTCGTCACCGCCGTTGTCCAGGGACGACGAGGAACACTGCCGCTGCAGCTGAACCGCGAGCCATCCCCAAGCCGGCCACCATCGTCTTCGTCTACTCCCTGTGAGCCTCACCCCCATGTCTCTCCCCCTTTCCAATCGCTTTGTTCCGCCATGGATTGCCCTGCTCGGCAATCGCGTTGCCATGATGGTGTCTGTTCTGGATGCTCTGCCTGTCCGGCCTTCGTGCCGTGTACGTTTTCCTGCAGGATCCCTCGCACGTCCTTTTCTCCCTCTTGTCCGCCTTGCCTTGCCGCTCTGCTCGCCAATCGGCGCCGCTCCGACCTCATCGCCGTCCGTTTCCTCCGCCGCATCCCCACTGCCATGCCGCCCCTACCACGTTGCTCTGTCCCGGCCTTCGCAAGCACACTCGTCTCTCGCTCCCTTGTGCACGCGCCCCTCCCTGATCATCTCATCACTGATTCCCTCGCACGTACACGGCCGCCGCAGTCCGGCCGTCGCCGCCGCCGCTGGATTCTCTGTCGATCTGCATCAACAAGCGCACAGAGGACCACATGCTGATTCGGCCACAACGAGCGTAGAAGATCCCGCAGCCCCTATCTGTTCCGCTGACCATCAGGACCCACATGTCATCCTCGTCTGCTCTCTATGACTCGCGGACCCCACCTGCATTCTGTTCTCCCTCTCTGATCTCTCGCACGTACATTTTCCTCTCCTTCCTGGATCAGAACTGGGCCGAATCCTAAGACAAGCCCACAAACACCGCAAACTACACAGCCAGCCATGGGCCAAATTCGAGGCGGCCCAGTATCCTTTCTCAACCCGGCCTGACCCAGCTAACCGCCGGGGCCCACCTGTCATGCTCTGCCTCTCACTGACCTGCGGGCCCCACTGACTGCTGATTGGTTGACCCGGTCAACAGACCGTTGACTTGGTCAACACTGACGTCATGCTGACGTCAGCAGTGGAGGACCCACTGATGACGTCATGCTGACGTCAGCAGTGGAGGACCCACTGATGACGTCATCCTGCCACGTGTCACGCCTCGGTGCTGCCACGTGTCTGTCCTTTTTCTTTCTCTTTCGGAATTTCAGAATTAGGTTTTATCAAAGAAAATTCATAATAAATTCAATATAGCTCAGAAAATTATGAAACCAGTTTCATAATTCTTCTAAAATCATGACCTACACGTTAGTGTAGAAGTTGAGTGCTTTTGGCTCCTCTTTGGTTCTTATTTGGAGTTTATTTGCAACTAGCTTATCATGATTTATTCTTTATCCGATTATTAGGATCCTCGGAAGACTTGGACGACTTCGTCGACTACGACCACGACGATCGTGACTTCATCAAGAAAGTGAAAGTGAAGGACCTTGCTCCAGGTTCACGCCCATTCCGACTTTGAATCCTATTAGGCATTGCTATTAGAATTGCTAGCGCTTTAATTCATGATGATGATGTTAAACCCATGCATAGCCTTTGATGATTACCCGATATCCTTGTTTACCTGTACACTGTTATACTTGTGCTATGCTTGCATGTGTGGGATTAGCTGTGATCTTGATCATCTTGGTGTGAGTTTCGGGTGGGATAAAACTGAAGAGTTTCGAACCCCCGGCTGGAGTGAGCAGACATTAACCGACCTTCTGGTCGGGGCTTGGGGAGTGTGTTGGGCACTTCCTACGGAGTACCTGTGGCGGGTACATTTGTTGTGGATCTTTTAAGGAGTTGGTGGATATTACCTGTAATGAGTAGACGGGCGGACCGCGGAGTCGGATGGCCCAGTTTGGAGGCTTGCTTGCTCTGGCTTAGGATGAGTCAGTTGGACCTGGTGACGGGACTTTGTCAAACGTGCACACCACTTATCCTCATGGGGAGGATTCCAGCCATTTCTAGCTGGGCGGTACCAGATCTGTGGAGAAGTGTGTATAGGATTGGGTTGGCCGAACACTGGGATGTTCGGGACCCGGCTATTCTAGCCCTTAGTTTCCGAGACTCTCGACACCACCGTGGCCAGGCTAGAGATTCACGATCCCGGGTCCCAAGCCTGGGAATACAGTATGGTACCGTTCTGGTTAGGAAGTCATGGCTGTGGGTTGTGTCTCAAGACGGTTGCGCAGCTGTCTGCAACCCGAGTGGGTCCTAGGTGTACACACTCTGCAGAGTTAAAACTATACGTATAGCCGCGTCCTCGATCATGGACACTCCTCGATCCGGCTTCTTCTGATTAGTGTTTTGGGATATTCTACCTCCCCCCTTTTTCATAGCCTTGGGCTGGTTGAGAGCTGATAGTGCGGATTCCGGCTTGTAGCCGCTGAGATGGGAAGAGTGGGAGTCTTCCCATCGACTCGTGAGGAGCAGGAGGTGAGAATGCGACGGGACCCTGGTGTGCTAGGGATGACCGTGGAGATGATAGCTTGGGGAGTTGTTGGAGATCTTTATTTCATTGCTGCTGCTGCTGCAGCATAGGAAACCCTCAGCTTTATTCCTTGATATATTTGATATACTAGAATTAGGCCACCTTAAAGCTGCATACGAATGGTGACGTGGACCTGTCCCATTCCTTGGAGACAGTTCGTGAGCTTGCAGGTTTGCACTTGGATTCCGAGTTCAGCCGTCGGATGCTACTTTGAAGGGTTGTGTTGCTTCGCTCAAGGTTGCCTGTGGCAAAGACTGGAGATGAAGACTTGAAGATCTAGCTACCGCTTCGTAGGCTTTCTTCTTGTTGTTTAGCCCAAAGGGCCTGTATCAGCTACGTTTCCATATTATCCTTGTAATAATTGTACTCTGATTCGAAGTATGGATATGATATTATGCTGAAATGAGTTCTGTACGTGATAGCAGTTGATTCTGGGACTATCACAATGGTACAGGGAGTCGGATTCTCCGATTTGGAAATCCGGGTCGTTAACCATATTGTTTGCGCTACATGCTCAACGGGAAGATACAAATTGGAACCTGCAAATGCCCTTCTTTTGGGAAAAAAAAGGCACAAAAATCTATATTTGGATGAAATGCAGTACGAACCATCTTTTTTTTATCAAAAGAAGCCGTGGAACCCACTTTTTAGAGGGAAATATTTGTTTCTTTGGATGAAATGCAGTACGAACCATCTTTTTTTTATCAAAAGAAGCCGTGGAACCCACTTTTTAGAGGGAAATATTTGTTTCTTTGGATGAAGAAGAAGAGAAATGTTTAGGAACCTGTAGGGGCGCCTCAATTCGTGTGAAGAGCAGCAAGCCGTTGCGAACGAGGGGCGGCGCACATGGGCTTTGCTCCGCTCCGATCCGACCCAACCGGCCCACGCGGCCGTCTTCTTCCCGTTCCCACTCGCGGTTCCCCTTCTTCTTCCTCCCACCGTTGCCGTTTCCCTCTCTCCCCAATTTCAAAACCCACCTCCCCTGCCTGCTGCTAGGGTTTGCCTTCATTTGCGGCGCGGCCTCTCCTCTCGCGATCCGTGGACGGCGATGGAGATCAACATCGTGGACAAGTACGAGAAGCTGGAGAAGGTCGGGGAGGGCACCTACGGCAAGGTGTACAAGGCGCAGGACAAGGCCACGGGCCAGCTCGTCGCGCTCAAGAAGACCCGCCTCGAGATGGACGAGGAGGGCATCCCGCCCACCGCGCTCCGCGAGATCTCCCTCCTCAACCTCCTCTCCCACTCCATCTACGTCGTCCGCCTCCTCGCCGTCGAGCAGGCCGCCAAGAACGGCAAGCCCATCCTCTACCTCGTCTTCGAGTTCCTCGACACCGACCTCAAGAAGTACCTCGACGTCTACCGCAGGGGTCCCAACGCCAGGCCGCTCCCCACCCACCTCGTCAAGGTACTCTCACTCATGTCAATTCTCATTAAACTTCATCTTCGTCTAGTACTGTTGTTTGCCTGCTCAATTCAACCTCCGTCAACTGTAAAAATGATGCCTTGTCTACTTATTCTCCAATCCACCTGAGCAGTTGAGCAATTCGTGACTAGAGATTCAGAACTTAGTAGCCTGTGCATTACAAATCGCCTTTTTTTAACTATGATAACAGTATTTCGCAAAAAAAAAAAACTATGATAACAGTACAATTAATCTGATTCTCCAATTAATCTATACTGATTCTCCAATTAATCTGAGCAATCGATCAATTCGTGATCACTGATCAGATCAATTAGCCTGCACATTACAGATGGTATTTTTATTTCTGACAAAATGTGATTTCTCTTATAAATGGATTGTAATAATATGGAAACATTGTACTGAATAAATGTCGACCAAATGTAAAATCAAAGCACTTAAATGTGGATATTATGTCTTTAAGTTGTACACATTCTGCACTGAACACAAGTGGACTAAACTCTTTCTCAGATTCATCAATCATCAGATATGTTTTGCAGTAAGTTGCACAAATGATGTGACAGTATGCTAAACTTTTTTTTTAAGGCGCCACCTTGGCGCGGCCTTCAGGAGGCCAGGTGTGGGTGTGGGGGTTTGAGCCCCCGCCGGCTGCCTCCCGCCATTGGGAGCTTGCCACTGGGCCACTGGCCCATCTGCAGTATGCTAAACATTTCCCCAGTTTTATGGCAACAAAGTTAGATGTTAGATGTAAAAAAGAATCATAGGGACCTCCTCTACTATTTGGCTAAAAAAAAGATGTTGGAAGCAATTATCTAGTGCTGCTTATCAATGTTTGTGAGGACCCAGCTTGGCCCCCAGTACCCTTTAATTAGCATTCCGTGTTTGCAATTTGAGAAACTTCCCATAGAAATACTAGTGAAGTATTTAGTACATCATGGATGAGTCTTGATAGTGCACCGCCATTTCTTAATTGCTTGTTTACTTTTATAACTATAGTCAATAAGTCGATTTATGATCATTAGATACCAAGTTTAAAAGTTCAGTCTCCTTTGGTTGCTTTTGGACTAATGTACTTTCTTTGCTTCCTTCAAGAATTTTTTGTATCAGTTATGCAAAGGAGTTGCACACTGCCATGGCCATGGCGTCCTTCACCGGTTAGATTTCCCTTGCCTGATCTATGTTGCTGAGCTCATAAAAGAAATACAACAGCATTTATTTAATGCTCATGCTCAAATTACAGGGATTTAAAGCCTCAAAACCTGCTGGTTGACAAGGAGAAGGGGATACTAAAGATTGCAGACCTTGGGCTTGGTAGAGCTTTCACCGTGCCAATGAAAAGCTACACCCATGAGGTACTGGTTACCATCTGCCAGTTGGAGGGTCTAATGCAATTTTAACAGAGTTTCAGAGCATGATCCAGTAAGCTCTTTCATATTCTGCTTTTTGTGTAGATTGTGACACTTTGGTATAGAGCTCCTGAAGTTTTGCTTGGAGCAACACATTACTCAACTGGTGTTGATATGTGGTCTGTTGGATGTATCTTTGGTATGCCAGTTCTCCTTCTGAGTCTTGATGCCAAGTACCTTGTCTTTTACTGAAAAATTGATGCATTATATGTACGATGTGTGGAATAAAAATTGCAGTAACCAATGTCTTTGCACAAGGAACTTAATAATGCCCCCACAATCCACGCTGTCCACATCATCTTTAAATTTATGGCCAATCAAATTGCATATTGTGTTTAGGCTTAAATTTTTGGCATTGATCTTCTTAATTAAGAGATGTTGTGTTTAAAGGATTTCAGTCTTAAATTGAGAACTTTTACCCTGGTATGATGTTCATAACTTTTTAATGCAGCTGAAATGGTACGAAGACAGGCTCTCTTTCCTGGTGACTCTGAGTTGCAACAGTTGCTTCACATTTTCAGGTCTTTTTTCCCTTCTGCATCAGACGCTGGTGCCATAATATGAGTAATACCATGCTTAGTTCCTAGGATAGTGTTATTCTGTTCATTGTGAAGTTGTTGTTCTCTTATCAAGTTGAAGGAATGCTGGCAGTTAGCATTTTTCTGCAAATGTTGGATCAATTAAATTCTTGCTTGGCATAATCTGAATATGTTATTATATGTAGTTATAGTTTGATTTACATTGCTCTTCTCTGTTAGACACTACTATTACATTTGAATGTTGTTTTGACTTTCAAGGAATAGCCATTTATTCACATATAAATGATATTCTATCTTAGCTTGGATTTCTTCTACCAACTTATATTGTTCTATGGATTGAACAAATTCTGCTTCTGGAAAAGGTTGTTGGGAACACCTAGTGAGGAGCAGTGGCCTGGAGTGAGTGGTTTGAGAGATTGGCATGAGTTTCCACAGTGGAAACCCCAGAGTTTGGCCCGTGCTGTGCCAACGCTGGAACCCGAAGGCCTTGACCTGCTATCAGTAAGTTCTCTGCACTGGAAATTTTTATTCCACCTACTTAAGAGACTTTTCTTCAACTATCTAACCTGAAGTTGATCCATTTCTTTTCTCATCTGTGAAATGCATTTGCCGTCTCTGCATATTGTCTTTTGGTAATTACCCCTGTATTTGACTTGATTGATTGTTGAATGCATTTATTGTTAAAATGTGTCACTTCAGTTTGTTCATTTGTTTGCCATTGACAACATTGGCCAAATTGTCACTTCAGAGCAAAAGCGATATCTGATTATGCCATAAAAGAGAATTGTCTGCTTATGGATTTTATTGGATGCTTCCCCATTCCCATTGAACAAGACACAGTTATTTTCTCCTGGAAAACAAAGAAAGAAAGAAAAATATCGAGCTGATGGTTTTGTGATTGATGTGTGTTGCAGAAAATGCTTCAGCTTGATCCTTCAAACAGGATATCAGCTATCGCTGCAATGGAGCATCCCTACTTCGACAGCCTTGACAAGTCCCAGTTCTAGTCCTTGTACCAGTGCGGCGATTCCGATGGAGCTATGAATTGCACTTGCCATCTAGGCAACTGGTTCCTACCATAGTACCGAGTGTAAAATTGGCGTGCCTATTTTTTAATGTCAGGGTCATATGTGTTTTTTTATAGTGAAGTTGCTGTTTATGACTGAATAAACTATATGCTTTCGTGTACCAGCTTGTCCTGGGAACAAGTCATGATGCAGTATAACAAAAGTAATATGTCGGAGTCATTTTTTTAAGCTACGGTTTGAATAGAATCTTCTTGAAAAGGTTGCTTGGAACTGGAGTAAAGAAGCAATGGAGCCTTGAGGAATCGGAATGGGTCGGCACAGTGTAAGCACAAAGTGTGGCCCTGGCTGTTTCTACATTGGGGAAATGAAGGAGCTCGCCTTGTATCAGTAAATTGACATGTGCAACACAATTAGCTCTTTGGTTCCACTTATCCCAACTTGTGTTTTTGTTGAAAGATGAATAGTTTGATCTGTCTTTTTGATATCTGAAAGGGGCCTGTTCATATTTTCCACAGTGTAGCTTGATACGCTATCGTTGCAAGGTACTTTGGCGTAACATGCTCCCGTTGTGTTTGTCCATTTGTCTTGTTTGTCTCGAGGACATGGATGGACTAACTTGTCTGTATAGAGGTTGAATTTTTTTTCTGTGGCTTTGGGATACCGTGTGATGCTCTTGGAGCAAGAGGTTTGATTTTTCTGTTGCAGAAATTGTGATCAGCTAAACATGATATCAGGTAGAAGGTGCGATGGAGCATGGTTGCTTGGACAGTGTTGGGTTGGTCTTTTAGCACCGAACTATGTCATTTTACTAAAAGTGTTCGATTTATTGATGTATATTGTTGCGCAGGAGATGGTTTGTGTGCAATTATCTGTAGGTGTGGTTTTCTTGTCCTGTTTGTGTATGGTAACGAGCAGTGGATGGGGTCATGGGGATGGAGGAGCCATCGGGCTCTTGCTCTTGGTCTTGGATGTGGACGAGCGTGGAAACATGACAGCTGCAGAAGCAGAGGACGGGTAGGCAGCAGTTATGCGGTGGACAGCAACGTCCAACGGAAACCAAGGACTTTATATCCAAGGTTGCCGAATCTGACAGCGACATGAGAAGCATAATGCTGGAACTGATGGTTTCGCTCCTGTGTTGGTAATATACGACATGAGAGCAGAAATTCAGCCGAGTTCGATTCTCTTGTCTTTCTTGTGGTAAAGAAAAGAAGTACTAAATAAAAGGGCGGATGAAGATGTGCAAATGTGCGATTGCGTTTTGAGTAGCAGCAATGTTGGGATTTTTAGTATTGTATGATGAGGGGTGCTAGCGTAGCAGTTTGACTGCTGGCGTGTTGGTTTGCAGCAGGAGCTGTCGTTCTCGGCTTGTCGATCGCCCTGGAAGAAAAAAGGCATTCAGAATTGAAGAGATTCAGACGCAACGGCACGGGAATGATGCTGCGCTGGCCCAGCGGAGACGGCGGCATCCACCACCACCCCTCTCGCCCTCTCCTCGCTCGTCAACCACAAGCAAGGACGAACAATCAATGAATTCCGATGAGATTCAGATATCAGTCACTCCCCAACCGCCCCTCACCACCTTCTTCTCTTCATTAACTGCAACCAGCCGGACAACCGGCGCTCACCTCCATCTTCTCTTCTTTACCTGCAGCTGCAGGACACGGTTGCATCATCGCCCGTTTCAGTTGTGCTTTCCCTGTTTCTTCAGTTTCGTTCCCTTGCGCTCCACCATCTCACCGCATCCGCGCCAAGCCAAACCCACGCACGCACCGCACCCAGATCAACCAATCCCGATTCCCAATTAATGGCTTCCTCCACCGCCGGCACCGCCACCGGCGGCGTCCTCCCCAGGCACACCGCCTCCGCCCCCGCGTGGCCTTCGACCTCCAAGCCCCCGCCAGACCGTCCCCGCCGCCGCTGCCTCTGCGTCTGCCTCCTGGTCACCCTGGCCATCCTCGCCGCGCTCGCCATCACCCTCCTCGTGCTCTTCCTCACGGTCCTCAAGGTCCGGGACCCCACCACGCGCCTCGTCTCCACGCGCCTGGCCGGGGTCGCCCCGCGCCTCACCTTCCCGGCGCTCTCCCTCCAGCTCAACGTCACGCTGCTGCTCACCGTGGCCGTGCACAACCCCAACCCGGCCTCCTTCGCCTACGACGCCGGGGGCCACACCGACCTCCTGTACCGCGGCGCCAAGGTCGGGGAGGCGGAGATCGACCCGGGCCGGATCCCCAGCAAGGGCGACGGGGAGGTGAAGCTGGCGCTCACGGTGCAGGCGGACCGCCTGGCCGCCGACATGTCGCAGCTGGTGGCGGACGTCGAGAGCGGCTCGCTCGCCATGGAGGCCAGCACCAGGATCCCCGGCAGGGTCACCATCTTTGGGATCTTCAAGAGGCACGCCGTGGCCTACTCCGACTGCAGCTTCGTCTTCGGCGTCGCGGAGATGCGGGTGCGAAGCCAGCAGTGCCACGACAAGACAAAGCATGGCAACGCGATTGCCGAGCAGGGCAATCCATGGCGGAACAAAGCGATTGGAAAGGGGGAGAGACATGGGGGTGAGGCTCACAGGGAGTAGACGAAGACGATGGTGGCCGGCTTGGGGATGGCTCGCGGTTCAGCTGCAGCGGCAGTGTTCCTCGTCGTCCCTGGACAACGGCGGTCCCTGCCCGTGACGCGCGGCGCGCCCCGTGTTGTTTGCTGCGTGTTCACGTCACGTCACGTGGTGCCAACCGTGTTGGTTCGCTGGTCTTGCTTCTTCGTCACCCCGTCGCCGTCGC
>CM014277.1:2440704-2450728 GCA_004135705.1 Alloteropsis semialata | reverse complement strand
GCGGGCTGCATCAGTTCTGATCTCCGGCTTACCAGTAAGTTAGTCAATTTATCGAACTAGTATAGGCTTTGAATTGAGGCGCATCGCCCTTTCTCGTTTATACTGTTCAACCGATTTATCTCTGGATAAGCAAGACTGATATAGATTCCCTACGTCGGAGCTAGATCAATATTGATTATCCAACAGATTATCGTTTATCGGACTGCACTTTAAGTCTAGATTCCCTACGTCGGAGCTAGATATCAAGATTAGGCTAGATTCCCTACGTCGGAGTTAGAGTAATCTTGGTTACTAAAGGCAGTTTTTGCGGTTTGTTTGGAGTTGCTAGATTGGTTTAGATCTACGCCATGTGAATCAATTCTACTTCTTCAACGGCTTTGAGCATTGGTCTTGGTCCGATTTAAGCAATATTTATCTTACAGCATCGTTCTAGGTCTGATCCTGCTTTGTGGTTTAATCTGGTTGTTCTTTGAGTATTGCACTGGTGTAGATTCCCTACGTCGGAGCTGGATCTTTGCAATACGATTAGATTAATCTTTGACTGTCATGCTTGGTTTAGATTCCCTACGTCGGAGCTAGATTCATTTTGATTAGTTAAAGGAAGCTTTGGTTATGCCTTATTGCTATTTGAATGTTAAGTATGGTTTAGATTCCCTACGTCGGAGCTAGGTCATGTTTGATTATTTGGTAGCATATCTTAGAATCAGAACGATCCTGTTAATGTTTTATCTGCTTATTTGCTTAATCTGGTCAACACCTGTGCGAGCATCTTGTTTAATTGACAGGTTGATGAGTTGAGTTTGACTGTCTAGCTATCCGATCTGATCATAGTTGGAGAAATCTAGATTCCCTACGTCGGAGCTAGATTTCTCTGAAAAGACTATAGTCCGATCGGTTGGTTAGATGGTCCGACAAGATGAGTCAAACTGGCAACTAGGCAAGGTGGACAATGTATCGGCTTACACTTTGATTATTTGATATCTTGTCTAAAGACACAGCTGATCCATTACTTTACATATCGGCCTTGTTTTATGCTTTACTTTATTATTCAAAGGCTGATCTGTTATATCAATCAAGGTCCGATCCTGATTGGTCCGATTCTGAGGTCCGATTCGGTGTCTGATTGAGGTCCGATTACTCGGTCCGATTAACGTCATCAATGAGGTCCGATTTTGAGGTCCGATTGGTATCGGCCGACACGTGTCTGATTGGGTCTTGGCTAAAATTCGACGTTACTCCATCGTCTGAAATAGAGCCGGCACAATCAAAGAGTAATTTAACTATTTTATTCCCTTGTCAATTTCAGGTCAAATTGACTGGCACGCTGCGAACCTGAACTGGAGTGTGGGCTGGCACTGGAGCGAAGCAGATCTCCCTGGTCTTCGTGTGCTGCACGCGGAGGATACGACCGCCGATTTTCCGCGTCAACAGAAAGCTAAAGGGCTGGTCTCTTAATGTCAATGCTGACATGAAAAGACATAAAACTGCCCTCCTGGCCGAATTCAACTCCCTAGATATTGATAATGAGCAACATCAGTTGACTGATGACCAGAAAACTAGAATTAGTCAGATTCAAGAAGAAATGGAAAATATTTGGAAGATGGAAGAAGTTAAAGCTAAACAAAGATCTAGAGACAAAAATATTAAAGAGGGTGATAGGAACACCACTTACTTTCAGGCAGTAGCAAATCAAAGACATAGAAAGAAGTCCATTAGGGCTTTGCAAGGTCCAAATGGAGAAGTGTCTGACAATAAAGACATGCTCAACTTAGCAGCAACCTTTTATAGAAATCTGTTTGGTAGGGAGGAATCAATGAATATGCACCTTAGTGATGACTTTTGGGACCAGCAAGACATGTTAACTACTGAGGAGAATGATATGTTAGAATCTCCACTTACTGAGGAAGACATTAAGGAGGCCATCTTTGGATCTTATTCTGATGGTGCTCCGGGTCCTGATGGCTTCCCTTTCCTATTTTACCAAATCTTCTGGGACTTGATTAAGTTTGATTTTATGAATATGGTAGAGGATTTTAATAAGAATAGGCTGGACATTGCTAGATTAAATTATGTGATTCTTACTCTTATTCCCAAAGAGGTCAATGCCACAGACTTGAAAAAATTCAGACCCATTGCTTTGATCAATTGCAGTTTTAAAATCTTTAGCAAAGCTTTAAATAATAGGCTTATCAAAGTTAGCGATAGACTGATCTCCAAAAATCAGTCTGCCTTTATTAAAGGGAGATTCATCCTGGAGAGTGTGGTAGCAGCACATGAGATTATTCATGATGTTGCTAGGAAGAAAGAGGAAGGTATTATCCTTAAGTTGGATTATGAGAAAGCTTACGATAGAGTTAATTGGGATTTCCTGGTTGAAGTTCTAAAATCTAGAGGTTTTACTAAGAAGTGGATTGATTGGATCATTAGTATGACTAGGGGTGGATCAATCTGTGTTAGACTCAATGATGAGAATAGTAACTACTTTCCTACTGGAAAAGGACTCCGTCAAGGAGACCCTTTATCTCCGCTTCTCTTCAATTTGGTAGTAGATGTATTTACCAAGATGCTGATTAAGGCTGCCAGTCAAGGTTTAATTGAAGGTTTACTGGCTGACACCTTTGAAGGTGGTATTATCAGCCTCCAATATGCTGATGATACCTTGCTTTTCTTAAAAAATGATCTTCAACAAGCTAGACATTTTAAGTGGATACTAGCTTGTTTTGAAAACCTGTCTGGGATGAAAATCAATTACAACAAAAGTGATCTAATCACCCTAGGTATGTCAGAACAAGATAATAATAATATTGCCAGAGTGTTCTGCTGTAATATAGGAAAACTGCCCATTACTTATCTGGGAGTTCCTCTACACCATTCCAAATTAAGGAAAGAAGATTTACAGCCAGTGGTTGATAAACTTATTAAAAGAATAGCTGGTTGGAAGGGCAAATTATTGTCCAGTGCAGGAAAATTGACCTTACTGAAAGCTTGTTTGGCTAGTATTCCTATTTATTTACTTTCAGTGATCAGATTTCCTAAGTGGGCTATTGAGAGTATTAACTCTCAGATGGCTAATTTTTTATGGCATGATGCAGATGGGAAGCATAAGTACCACCTCTCTAACTGGTCGAGTTTGGCTCAGAAGAAAGAGTTTGGAGGTTGGGATATTCCAGACCTAGGTAATCTTAACTTGTGCCTCCTTACCTCTTGGATCAATAGATACCATTTGAATGAGCATAAAATTTGGAAATCCATTATTGATAGCAAGTACAATACTACAAATCCTAATATATTCTGTTGCAATGATATGGGGGCCTCTCCTTTTTGGAAGGGTGTCCTGTGGGCCTGTAAGGCTGCCAAGATGGGTATTAAGTGGAAAATTGGTAATGGGAAGAGAGTGAGATTTTGGGAGGATTGTTGGATAGGGAATTGTAGCCTCGCCATTCAGTTCTGGGAGCTGTACATTATAGCAAACCAACAGAATGTGGCGGTGGCAGATGTCTGGGTGGATGGGGAGCTAAGGATCTCCTTTAGGAGAAATGTCTCTCCTAGACTTATGAACATGTGGCTAGACATAGTTAGTATTGCTGAATCTATCTCTCTAACAGATGACATTGATGCCATCATTTGGACTTTTGATAGTAGCAGCAAATTTTCAGTTCAAGCGATGTATAAAACTGTAAGTTTTAGAGGAATTCAACCAGTTCACACACCTGCAATTTGGAGCATTAATGTTCCTCCCCGCATTCATACATTTCTGTGGTTGCTTTCCAACAATAAACTTTTGACTAGAGATAATCTGGCAAAAAGGAGGAAGGTAGAGGATCTTAATTGCCTTTTCTGTAATGAAAAGGAATCAATCCATCATCTCTTTTTTGGATGTTGTATTGCCACTGTCTGCTGGGAATACCTTGCTGACATCTTTAAAATCAGTATCGGTAATAATTATGAGTCTGTTGCTAGATGGTGGTTGAGTAAGAAAAAGCATGCAGTATTGAATATGTGTACTGCTGCCCTCTTATGGTCCTTATGGAATGTGCGAAATGAACTCTGTTTTCAGAACAAGGAATGGAGGAACGAAAAGATGGTGATCCAGATGGTCCTGAGACGATTAGAAAGCTGGCAATTGATCTGCACTCCTGGAAGATTGGACGAGTTGAAAACCAAGATCGAGCTCCTGAAGGAAAAGATGAGACAACCACTGCAACTAACCTGGCCGAGCAACACACTTCAGTCACCTACATTGGTTCAGAACGAATCATTGTCGGTACAATTCAGGCCTGCAGCTCCCTTAAGCCCTGTGATCCCTGAGAGGATAGTTAAGAGTGTTCCTGAGTCTGCTCCGGCAGTGCTTGATGCAGAGCCTTTGAGTTCGTTTAGTTTGTTTAGTCATGTTGGAACTGTCAGCGGATGTGCTACTAATCCGTCGTTGAACTTGTATGGCGAATATGCTTTGTTTCCTTGAAATAAAGCGGGGAAACATTTTCTCTAAATACCTTAGATTTCTAACAACTGATTCAGTGACCATCGCCTCTTTACTCTGAACAGGCACATGACTTTCTATTTACTCAGAATTGTACTTGACAAATCTTGGAATTCTATCCTATCAAATGCAGAATTAATACCATCTCTGAACAGCAAAATTACAGATACACAACGTGCTTGGAGTAAACATGACCGATACACCATAATATATGTATGTATCTATATGTTTGAAATTTCAAGTTGATTGTACTTTGTATTTGGTAATAATCGCACCAAATACTTGGAGGTTATTTGCATGGTGCTATGATTACAAATCTTGTTGCCATCATCACTTACATATCTCCACACTAAATTTGCACAATCAAACATTGCCTAGAACAGTTTGCAATATATATATTATATACAGTCACTATCGTCATCACTGAGAGGAATACAGTTGACCAGAGTTATGATCCTATTCATCAAGCGTTATGTTTACAGTCCATACTTATTTTTCTCTTCAATTTTACATTTTTTGTCAACTATCTATTCCGACTCCATTTAAATGAACTATGTCAGATATTCAATCTGCATAGAGAAATTCTCACCAACACTAGGGGGCTGTTCCCTTGTGTGATGGTGATTATCCATGTCTAGTACCATCTGAATGTGAATTTGGGAGTTCATGGTCAAGTCATACTTTGGAATTTCCCTTATATGCAATTATGCATTTGGCAGCAATCAATTTCTAATCCCACCTGAATGTGCCTTGCAAGATCTTTGATTTGCATAGCAATACAGCACAGCCATATGTGTACCAAATACCTTCAGAGCTCAATCTCAGCTTCATTGTAACATGGTCATCAGAAATTATTTATTTTACTACTTCAAAATTAAGCATGGTCATCAGTAATAAAGTTTTATTCCTTGAGTTCTGGGATGCAGTATTAGTATATTATTGTGTTAGTCCCTATGCTTATATTGAGAGAGAAATGAGACACTAGTACTATTTCCAGCAATTAGGCTAGGAAACAAACAAGCAACCACAATGTTCCAAAATGTAGCACAATGTAGTAACAGGATCCTGACCTGGGTCCTGAGGATGGTCTCCTTGCCAACCTTGGCCTTTGATTTCATCACGGAACCTGCAGCCGCCTGTGCAAGGGCCATTGTTGGATCGTCCCAGCTCTTCCTCCTCGGCTTCATGGCAGACCCATTTCCCAAATCTGTCATCTTGGAGATCCCAGCCACCAGTACCCCAACCTTCTTCCTGCCAATCCCTTCTCCAGCTCCAGAGAGTCGCCGCGGACTAGGGGACAGGGATGCCCGCCTCCCACCGACCGCTGGGGACGCCGCTCCCCTTCTCCCTGCCGGTGAAGGTTGCCGGCACCTTGATGGGACAACAATTGCCGGCTCCCTTGCCGCCCGGCAGTTCTCCTCCTTGGCCGCAACGAGACTGGGCACGATGCACTTGGACGGAGCTGGCGAGGTCGCCCTGGGCGTGCCACTCACTGCGGGCGACGACGCGCGGGAGGCGCCCTTCACCGATGGAGATGATGCCCGTGAGCGCCTTTGACGGAGGGCGACGGATCTCGCTGCTTGGACGGCGCCGGGGGCGAGAACCGGCGCTTGACGGCCGATCCGGCCGGCGGCGGCGCGGGGTCGGCGACGGAGTTCTTGGGCCCAAGGACCGTCCTTTTGACGGCATCGTTGGCGTCAGGACCTGACGACGGCATGAGCGGCGGCGCGGCGTCGGAGGGCGACGCGGCGGACTGGATGACGTATCCGCGGGCGCAGGCGGCGGGGCGTGCGACGAGCGGCTCGGGGGTGCCGACGCAGGGGATGGAGCGCGACGAGGGCACGGTGCGGAGGCCGACGGCGCGGGGCACGGGGCGCGCGAATCGGAGGCGGTTGAGGTGGACGAGGTGGCCGACGAGGTGCGGGCGCGCGGCGAGGAGGAGCGCGTCGGCGTCGGCGGGCGGAAGCTGGACGTAGGTGGAGTGGAGGCCGTCGGAGAGGTTGAGGAGGAAGCCGTTGGAGGGGACGAGGAGGGAGTCGGATGTGGAGGCGGTGAGGGCGGGGACTACGGCGGTGACCTGGAGCACCGGGGAGCGGTGCTCGCCGGCGACGCGCTCGTCGTTGTGCATGACTGGAGGAGCTTGAGCAGCACCCCCTTGGTGAGCGTCGCCATGGCTGATTGTTGTGCTTCTGAAGTGGGAGGGGAGATTAATCGAAGGGATCTTAAGGAGTTGAGATGGGGAGAAGAAATCGGGATTTGGGGAGAAATTTGGAGGCGTAGTGGGCTCCGTGACTGACTGACTGACTGTTGCGAGAGAGAAACGTTGGAGGGTAGCGAAGAGAGGATGGGATGGGAGAACGGTTGGTTCCAAATTCAAACGGCCCGCGTGTGGCCCTGCAAAGCATCAAGCATGTGACAGTGACCGGACAGACATGTGGGGTTATTAATAAGTGGGGTCCACCTATCAGTTAGAGCACCATTCTCGTTGGGCCACCCTTCCTATTGGGCCTAAAGAGGCCCCCGATTCACATTTATGCAACGGCCCATATGTATTTGGGTCTGTAACAAGCTAACCCTTCGTGTGTGGCGCGTGTCTTCAGTCACAAAACCTTCTCGCCGTGAGAGTGACACACAAATGGCAAAATAGGCGTTCCCGTCCTCGAACTTTGTCTCAGAGGTCAAGTTTGTCCCTCAACTTTTAAAAAGGTCGATCCAGTCCTCCAACTCTTGTTTTCGAGTCAAACTTGTCCCCATGATGATGTGGCAGTGCATCCTAGCATGAGATCAATATAAAATGATATTTTTGCCCTTGCTGTAGATAGGTACTTTGTGCTGCTGCTTCACCGTCATACACTGCCATAGCTTGGAGATCATTTTGATGTCCCCGTTGAGGCTCCATGATGTCTAGCTTTGCTTCACCCGCAGTGACCGGATCATCACTCGCTTGGCAAGAATGAACTGTTGTTGATGCTTCGGGTGTGAATGAACTGTTGGTGATGCTGCCCATGAACACCCACGATCGTTGGAGTTCAGGAACGATGGTGTGCTCGCCGAGCTGCAAATGCCACCGCGGCACCGCCCGCCCCGCTCCTCGCCTTTGTCGCGCACCTTTGGCTGCCCTTGGGAATGCTCGTCTGCTCGAGCCACCGACGTCCTGGCCCCTCGCCACCGCTCTGCAGCACGTGCGCGGTGAGGACTAGAGGGTCTCTCGATGGTGGCGGGACAGGAGGATGCCGGTGAAATCGAAGGGCTGGTCAAGGAAGCTTGTGTCTCATGCCAAGGGTAGAAAGGATATTTCACATTTATCTCGTGCCAACATGCAACGCTGTATCAACATAGGGACGAATTTGATACAAATATGATAGTTGAGGGACTATATTGGCCTTTTTGAAAGTTGAGAGATGAACTTGACCTTTAGAGCAAGGTTCAGGGACGAAAATGCCCATTTTGCCCACACAAATCGTCCATGCCACCATGGCTTTAGGCTGCAACCCTATGCATCTTTTTTTATTTATTTGTCATATTAGACTTGTTCTAAGCCAAATTTAGGGCATGTTTAGATCGGCAACTTTTTTCATTGCTATAGTAAATTCGAATGTTTGATACCAATTAGGAGTATTAAACGAGGATAACTGACAAAACTCATTTCATAACTCTGGTAACTTCGCGAGACGAATCTAATGAGCCTAATTAGGCCATGATTAGACAACGTCGTGCTACAGTAAACAATCTCTAATGACAGATTAATTAGGCTTAATAGATTCATCTCGCGATTTCCCGTCCATCCGTGTAATTAGTTTTATAATTAGATCATGTTTAGTCCGTCTAATCTTCGGTTTAAAATTGCTACAGTAAATTTCGCAAAGTTTCTCACCGGATCTAAACACCCGGTAAATTGTTACAGTAAATTACTATAGTCAATTTTAAAATTTTATTAAAAATAGCATTTATAACGTCAAATTCATTTTATTGAATATATTTTAATAGTGTGTATGCTGGGTATTATAGTTGTTGATATGCCTTTATAGTTTTAGTCAAAGTTACACACGTTTTGACTTAAATTAAATATAATCCGGCATATAGAAAATGGAGAATCTCTTCGTTGTTAAATGCATGGGAGTGGTCAGTATTGACTACATTTAACTTTCGAGACTTTTTTGATTATTTTGATTGTGGCATACGACTATACCGGAATGAATGAATAAGGACAATTGTCATCATATACCCAAGTCGCCCTGGACGACCCCATTAATAATCGTCTGTGTGGTAAAGAGAGACCTTCAATATAATTATTGAGTGGATTGATAAGCAGATAGAAGAGCTGCCGATTATATTAAAAAATAAAAACCAAGATTGAGCAATACAATAAAGGATAAAACAATAAGTTCAACAATAACCTGACACCAAACAAGGCAAGGCAAAATAGCCATTTTGGTCATCGAACTCTTGACCAAGGGTCAAGTTCGTCCCACTATCATTTAGGCCAATTTAGTCCCTAGACTTCTATTTCCGGTTCGATTTCATCCTTCGTCCGAGTTTTACTGCCACATAGGCATGGTACATCACAAAAATAGCCATTGAAGCTTAACACTGTGTTAATTCCAGCAAAATTACATTCATAGAGAAACATGTGTCAGCATCTGTATCTGTTTTTTTTTTTTGCACAAGTGCATGATACAAGCTGAGTCAAAAAGGATCGGCATTTTATTGCACATGTGTCATCATTTGTATCTATATTTGGTGGTGGCATGCCTATGTGACGGTACAGCTCGGATAGAGGACGAAATCGAACCGAGAAAACTAAATTGGCCTGAGGGACGAACTTGACCTTTGACCAAGAATTGTAGACCAAAATGTCTATTTTGCCCAACGCAACAAAAAGGGTCCCATCACTCTAGTATGTAATGGTCAACTACTCGAGCTACATAGACCGCATATTAGTCATTATCTTCCAAGCAGACGGCATGGTCCTCGATGGTGGATAACCATCATGCTCTCCTATCCTACGAACTACGCATGGCATGACACATTCTGTGACTTTTGGATATGCATTGCATTATGGCCTCGCGTCAGTTCTGTACGAATTGTTGGATATTGTTGACCACCTTCCGAAGGCGCTTTAGCATGTGTTTAGATTGGGAGTCAAGTGGGTTAGGTTGGCTCCGACCCAGTTTTTTGGGTTGGGACGAACCCATCTCGTGTTTGGTAGAGAGGTTGGGTTCAACCTAGTTTTCTATTTGGTTAGAGAAATTAAGAGGGTTGGGTTGGATGCCATTTTAACACCGTTAAAAATACTATTCATGGAACCCACATGTCATTTAATGGGGCCCACTCGTCATTCTCTCATATTTTCTTTTATTTTTTCGCCTTATCTTCTTCTTCGCTTCTCCTCCGTGGAGCTCGAGCGGCCGTGGGCACAGCCCCTGCGCCTCACCGGCGTCACCGCTCCCCGCCCCTGGACATGGCCGCCTGCGCCGCCCACGCACCCTGCCATGGCCTGCCGGCGGCGACCGGCGAGCTCGGCCGGCGGCAGCCGGGAATTGA